>BFEA01000215.1:799098-820145 GCA_003427395.1 Chara braunii
GAAACATTGTTATAAAGCCATTGCAAAAGTCGTGCCCGCCACGCTGGTTGTGCCCGCTCAATGTCAGCCTTGACACGACACCAGTTACCCGAGATATGGACGTTGAGAACACAGTTCAGATGTAAGCTCACTTCCACAGGCTATGGCACATCAGCGCCTGTACATCCCAACTCTCATCATTGTGTCCAACACCACTGTTCGCACATACTCAACTCTGGATCACCCTGAATACCCCACACACATTCACTGTATCACACACTCGTACACACACACTAACCTCTAACACTAGCTATGGCGGTTATGGCCGCCAACTACTACTACTATAGTGCACTGACTCCTCCTAGCCCACTTCGACCTCGGGCATCTGCAGACCACCTCGCACAAGACGCTTGGGCAGCGCTTCCGCATGGCTCACGGAGGAATGAATGAATGGCATGGCGCTGCCTCTTGATTTATACTTCTGTAAGTCGTTGGTCTGCCCTTTTCCACTTGGCCCATGATGCACACAGTCCCTCATGGTACTTGCTGACTGTGCAAAGTGAGACTGGGACTAGGGACTGCCGACTAAGCGAAGTTGGACTCACCACTTGCCCACTTGCCTCTGACTAATTGTGGGAACTCTCGAAAGGCCACTTCCGGACTTTCCAGAAGCTTGTGGACTCGGCCTTTCGGGACTGTAGCAGCTACGACCTTGACCTTTCAGGACTAGCAGCTACGACCTTGAACTTTCAGAAATGCTACAACTACGACCTCTACACAGCTATGACCCCTACTCGACATACCTACAGATCGAACCCCTATAACTACACAGACGTACGACAGGCAACAACCAACTACCAAAACACAGGTCTCGGGTTCAAACACTCAGGGGTCAACTCGATACTGACATGGTAAGGTAAGGTCTGCGGATCGAACTCCAGGGCCCGCATCTGTGACTGCAAAAAGTTGAAAACCGTTTCATTCCCACCGACCTCAATTCAAGGTCATCCGAGAATACTTCACTCTAAGACAGGACCTTTTGCTTTCTTATCTCTTTTGTATGCTCGGACTACTTTGGGAGCTGTCTCTAGAAGTTCTGTTCGTGTAAACCAGCGGTCGTCCTCTGGTTCCTGAAAAGTGAACCTGACCTTATATTGTTTCTGTGGACGACCCCTACCTCCTGTTCTGAAAACATCTTCACCTACGATGCCGTCAATGTCGTACTTCCCATCCATGTCCGGAGGGATCATGGGTCTCCATGATGGAAACTGTTGACTGGTGATGCAAGGCAACAACTTTGACGCATGAAACATTGGGTAGGTGTGGAGGTGTGCTGGAATTTCGATGAAGTAGGACGGTCCATCTTCTCCGCCCTCGACTTCTAAGACTGGCCACGATCCTTGGTATGCAGGCAGTAACTTCTGCGAGATGATCTCATCAGGAGCAAACTGTTTAGATCTGACCCAGACTAAGTTGCCTACTTGAAACTGTGAGGGGCGACGATGCTTATTAGCTTGCTCTATCATTCTCTGCTAGGCCTTCCTGAGGTTATCTACCATGGTAGCTATCTCTTTCTCGTGTTGTATCGCAAACTCTCGTGTACCGGGCGATAGCCTCTGAATCTGATCCCGGTTAAGTCCTTCAAATGGTCTGTGCGGTCTAAAGGACTTGTGCAGCTCGTTGGGAGTGCGACATGTGGCTAAGTGCACGTTGTTATTGTATATGCACTGGCTACCTTTGAAAGCATCTCATCGCAGTTGATCTGGTCGCGCCTAATGTACATTCTAAGAACTTGCTGCAGGAGCTTGTTCATCTGTTCAGTCTGACCGTTAGTCTCAGGATAACGGCCAGATGACATCAATAACTTTGAACCATAAACTTTCATGAGTTCCTGCCAGTTCTAACTGGTGAACCTGGTGTCTTTGTGAGCCTGGTGTCTTTGTCACTAACTATTGACAGTGGTATACCATGTTCATTGACCCAATGGTCAAAATTTTTTTGAACTACTAAGTCTGTTCGTGCCTCTGCAGGCTCTGCAAGCAGAGGAACAAAAATTGCATACTTGCTAAACATATCGACTATAACCATGATTTAGCTCTTACCGTGCCTACACTTGACACTTGTATCCATAAAGTCAATGGACACGGAGTCTCCCGGTCTGTCGGGAATAGGCAAAGGTCTGAGAAGACCTAGAGGGGCACGTGTAGTAGTCTTATTTCTCTGACAGACTTTACAACTGCGTACATACTCTATGCAATCGGCCTCCATACAGGGCCATATATACACGGGCATGAGGTTGGCTAGTGTCTTTTGCCAACCAAAGTGTCCCTCTGTGTCGTGGCATTCCCCTAAGATCAAACTACAGATCTCCTCACTATTAGGAACATACAGACGGTCAACTACATTAGTCTTCTCAAATAGTAACCCATCAGTAGTGCGGTGGTCTGGTTCGGACTCTGGGGTCTCCTTAACTCTCTTTAGGAGGTCATAGGATCTTGCGCATACGCTTCTCTAATTTTTTGTTTCAGGTCTCTCCCTATATCTAGATAGTGAACTATCGCTGCAAAGTAATCAGCGTCCAGAACTACATTGTACTTCCCTTTGACTAGCTTAAGCTCAAAGTCATATTGATCTCTCTCTGCGGCCCTCCTAGTAAGCTTAGGTGTCCTCTTGGCCTGTGTCTTCAACCACCTTAGAGTCTCGTGGTCTGAATAAACTTTGACGTGCCTCCCAAGCAAGTAGTGCTTCCAATGCTCTAGTGTTTGCCTGAGAGCGTAGAGTTCCCTCTCATAGGTAGATGTCGCTACCTTCTCTGAAGGCATCCTGGCAGACATGAACTCTATGTGTCTATATCCATTGCGATCGTCTTGCTGTAAAACGGTGCCTATGCCGTACTGACTTGCGTGAGTAGTAACAACGGAAGGCAGGGATGGATCGGCTACCTTGAGGACTGGATACTCTATCAAGGCCCGCTTTAACTTTTTCAGGGCCGATGTATAGTCTTTGTCCCACTTCCAAATTGCCTCTTTCTTTAGCAACCTGCGACGGGGTGCAGCGATAGTGGAGAAGTTTTTGACAAACTTTGTATAATAATTGGCTAGGCCTAGGAACGACCGCAACTCCGTCAGTGTGTGGGGCGTTGACCAATCTCTAATCGATGCTATCTTGTTGTCCTCAGGTTTTATGTTGTCTCCATCTAAGACGTGGCCCAAGTACAAAACTTGTGTCTTGGCCCACTCACACTTCTTTGCGTTAATCTTGAAGTTAGCTTCCCTCAGCTTCTCCAAGACCTGCCTCAACTTCCTTGACTTTTTGTTGCAGGCCTCTCCCTATGTCTAAGTAGTGAACTATTGCTCCAAAGTAATCAGCTCTCCTGCTTAGAGCATTTGCAACTACATTGTATTTTCATTTGACTCGCCTGAGCTCAAAATCGAACTGGTCTATCTCTGCGGCCCACGTAGTAAGCTTAGGTGTCATCTTGGCCTGCGTCTTCAACCACCTCAATGTCTCGTTGACTGAGTAGACTTTGAAGTGCCTCCCAAGCAACTAGTGCTTCCAGTGATCTAGTGCTTGCCTGAGAGCCTAGAGTTCCCTCTCATAGGTTGATGTCGCTATCTTCTCTGAAGGCATCCTAACAGGCATGAACTCTACGGGTCTACACCCATTGTCGTTATCTTGTTGTAAAACAACACCTATACCATACTGACTTGAGTCAGTAGTGACAACAAAAGGTAAGGGCGGATCGGCAACCTTGAGGACTGGGTACTCTATCAAGGCCTGCTTTAGCTTCTTCAGGGCCGACGTACAATCTCTATCTCACTCCCAGATTGCTTCTTTCTTTAGCAACCTGCGAAGGGGTGCAGCGATGGTAGAGAAGTTCCTCACAAACTTTCTATAGTAATTTGCTAAGCCTAAAAACGACCGCAACTCTAACAACTTTCGGGGCGTTGGCCAATCTCTAATCGTTGCTATCTTGTTGTCCTCAGGTTTTATGCCATCTCTATCTAAGACGTGCTCCAAGTACAGAGCCCGTGTCTTAGCCCGTGTCTTGGCCCACTCACACTTCTTCGCATTGCTCTTGAAGTTAGCTTCCATCAGCTTCTCCAAGGCTTGCCTCAGATGGCCCTCATGCTCCTGGAGGGTCTTACTAAACATTAAATTATCATCTAAGTACACCGGTACGAATCTATCTAGCAAGATCGTTCATACAATGCTGGAATGTAGCTGGTGCATCGGTTAGTGCATCACTATAAACTCGTAGTGCCCATATTTAGTCCTGAATGTCGTCTTGTACTGATCATCAGGGTGGACTTCTATCTGATGATAGTCAGACTTTAAATCTATCTTGGAGAAGTAATATCAATGCTATGCTGGATCGGCCGCTGCACTACTCCTGTAGGCGGCTTAGACAAATCTATATACTCTTCCATCAGCTTGGCAATAACTGGATCAATAGGTTTCTCTTCCTTAGGCTCGGTGACAGGCCTAACATAGGCTACAAAAACCTGTTCTTCTAATTGCTCCCTTCTCACTAATCGCACGAACGCGGGGGCACTGAGACAGCAATGTGCCAGGGGATTATCTACTCCTGACACATGGAACAGGTGAGCGGTCTTAACTTCACCTGATGGACTAGAGAGAGGGAAGTGCCTAGAGAGACCCTAACACAAGCAATCTCTCGACAACTATCTAGGCACTGGCCAGCAACCTCTGCAATAAACACATGTGGGTTGGGAATTTCTCTGTGGTGCGCGCACTCTTCTCCACATCTTTTATGAGATGGCCGGTACGTTGCATAGGCAGCAAAAGGAAACCGTCGGTAGGGGTCACAACTGCCCTTACCCCTAAAAGATGTGGAGAAGAGTGCGCGCACCACAGATAAATTCCCAACCCACATGTGTATATGGCAGAGGTTGCTGGCCAGTGCCTAGATAGTTGTCGAGAGACTGCTTGTGTTAGGGTCTCTGTAGGCACTTCCCTCATATGCCTGGCGGAGGAGCTGAAGGAGAGGATGCTGACCTGGGCCAAGATGAAGAAGGACGGTAAAGGACAACTAGTTTTGGTAGATGTAGAAGTCTGTAGAGGACAACCTTCCATTTGACATGGTCCTACCTCTAAAGACTTCTACATCTACCAAAACTAGTTGTCCTTTACCGTCCTTCTTCATCTTGGCCCAGGTCAGCATCCTCTCCTTCAGCTCCTCTGCCAGGCATACGAGGGAAGTGCCTAGAGAGACCCTAACACAAGCAGTCTCTCGACAACTATCTAGGCACTGGCCAGCAACCTCTGCCATAGACATATGTGGGTTGGGAATTTCTCTGTGGTGCGCGCACTCTTCTCCACATCTTTTAGGGGTAAGGGCAGTTGTGACCCCTACCGATGGTTGCCTTTTGCTGCCTATGCAACGTACCGGGCATCTCTATATTTGGGGCAGTATTTAATGACGTGCCTTGGATCACCGCACTAGATGCACTGATATTGGTGGATCGTCCTCTGCTCTAGGCCCAGATCTTCCTAGGGTCTGCCTTGTGGCAAGCCAGGGTGCCATCCACCCCTCTTAGGAGGTGATCAATTAAAACGAGAGCGATTTTGGGGAAGACCTTCACCCCTGCCTCCCTCTTGGTGGTTTCCTCTGTCGCCAACCCCCTGATCGCCCTGTCCTTGACCACCAGAGGCCCGGCCCCCTTGGCCCTGGCCTCTTCTTCTTCCTTGCGGCCTCCCCCCGACCGCAACAGCAGCGTAGGTCCTCCCCTGACCATCGCCACTATTCCCCTCCTCTAGGCCCCACTCTACCTAGTCATATGGGACTTGTTCCATACCACCTTCATCTAAGGTAAGAATCAAATGATCGTCGGCCCTGACTTGGCCAGAGATGGTACGACCTTTTCATTTTTGGCCCTTGTCCAAATCCTTATGCCAGAAGGTAGATGCTGGCATGGACTGCGCCTCAAAAGCCACTACTTCCCTACTCAGAGCATCGTAAGTCATAGTGGACTCCTTGCTTTTCTCAAAGAAATCCCCGGGCAAGGGCTCAAGCATAACACAATAGAACAATTGGACCAATTGGGGCTCAGTAACCCCATGGCCAAGGACAACAACTAACTCATCCATCAGTCCCTTGAGTGCCCTGGCACTCTTCCATTGACGCGAGTGGATCGTTTGCAGTTTATCAGAGGCTTTAATCCCTTTGGTGACATCTGCAAATCTTTCACGCAGCAATTTGAAAAAGTCATTGAGGGGGGTGATTGTGGAGTAGGCTACCATATCATTGTCGCACTTAGCTGCGCGGGCAAGTGATCGAGTAAAGCTTGCTGCTTCGTCCTTGAGGGCATGGAAAGCGATGAGAACTTGTTCCTCAGGGATGATCTTTTGTGGATGGACATATGAATTAACATTCGCTTGCCAGTTATCAAAGTTCTCTTCCTTCTTCCCACTGTAGGAATCAGGAAATTTAACCTTAATTGGCTCTCTACGGGGGCGAGCTTCCTCCTCCCTTGGAGCAACAAGCTTTGCGCCTTCTATGGCACCTGTACATAATCGCTTTGTGCTCTCCATCCTTGCTTTCACTTCAATGCCCACGTGCATCATCATCTCTCTGCGAATTAAGTCCGATTGTATGGATCGCAAGGCTACATCCTGGCCCCTCGCAAATTGAAACTGCTCTTTTTGGGCCTTCGCCAAGAGTTCTATATTCCTAGCCATAACTTCCATTTTTCCTTGCCAATCCGGTTGCGCCTTCATCTGCACCCTTTGCTCCTTCACCACCTCCAACTCCTTCGCCACCTTACTTGTCGTCTCTACCCACTTTTTCTTTTCCCTGGTTAAACACAACTTCCACTCCAACTTCTTCTCCTTCGATCGTCTGGCGACGTAGAGGGTCTTCTTCTGCCTCCTAGTCTCTCATTGTTGCCTTGTGTTCTGCGCTCGACACGTATAACATCGCCTCCTCTTCCTCTCCCAGGGATAGATTGGCAACCCACTCAGACACCTTCTTCTCCATCCATGGGTCCTCCTTCGTGCCACTAGTCTCCCTTCTCTCTCTTGTGACTGTTTTTATTAAGGGGACTTCTTCCTCTACTTCCTCTTCCACTTCTTCTTCTTCTACTGCTTTTAACTTTTCTTCTTCTTCTCTTTGCAGCTTCTCCATCTCCTCCTGTAACTTTTTTTCTTCGCCGCCTGCTCCTCCAATAAGGCCAATTTCTTGGCCTGCTTAATCAACTCCTTCTTAGCCTCCTTCTCTTTTCTCTCTTTCAATACGGCTGCGGCTTGCTCTTCTTGAGCCTTGGTGTACGGGGTGGTGCCCTTACCGCTACGCATGTCCACCATGGTGACAAATGCACAAACAAGTGACAGCTCCACTCCTCACCACTTAGACCTCCACCCACTGACTAACTGACTAACTGACTCTCTAAGGACCACAGAATCCCTTTGGGACCTTTTCAACTGGGGTCTCTGGCTTGAATCTACTTCTAGGTTGTCACTACAGGACTTCGGTGCTGATTAGGAGGCATTTAAGGAGATCTCCCATAACTCCCCATGATTCTTTAACATCACAAACAGGACGACGTGATCAGCAAGTCCTCTCAAGACTTAGACAACTTGTTGTGCAGCCCACAACTCGGTTTTGGGCCCACCATGCCACACTGAGCAGCCCGCCGGTCTGTACCGGTCCATGGGAGGGTTTTTCCTTTGGGTCGGTCAGTCGTCAGACATGGACTTAAGCCCTACTCAGCCCCTGTGGGTTTGGTCAAGACAGCTCTACGACCACATGCACGAAGTTCCTATCACCTGGACAGAAGAGACTCAATGCAGAAAGAAGAGACAGACAGACTTAACGAGTACCATGGGGTGAGTGCACATCCATAGGGCGAGGGGATAGGTTGAAGGCTTGGTAAGAGTATACCAACTCAAGCTTGGTCAAATTGGTGGTCAACGGCTCCGGTCAACGCTCGTCAACTTCCCGGTCGACACCTTGGTCAATGTTGGTCAACGCCTCGGTCAACCCCGGTCAACGTCTTGGTCAAGCCCTGTCAACTCCCTGGTCAACGCCTTGGTCAACTCTCAACTCGGCTATAGCTGCCAACTCCTTTACTCCCTTCAACCTTCACTTCCCTCCTTCTCCCTCCTTCTTTCTTCTTCACCCCGGCTATGGCTTCTCTTTCCTCTTTGTCTCTCCTTTCTCTTCCTCGGCTATGGCTTCCCTCTCTTTCCTCTTCGTCTCTCCCTCCTCCTCATCTCGGTCGTCTTTCTTCTTTGTCCCCTCCGTGTTCGAGCTCGGCGGCTATGGCCGCCACTTCCTTCCTTGGGCCACACAACCAATCTTGTATCGCTCCTCTCTCTCTCTCTCTCTCTCTCTCTCTCTCTCTCTCTCTCTCTCTTCGTCATTGTCGCTTTGCAGGTACGCGGCACCTTCCTTCAGCGGTGCAGCTATGGCGGACCCTTCTTCTTCAATGGCGCACTTCTGCTATGGCGCGCCTCCTTCCTCTCGACAACGGCGATGGCGTGGAATAGTGGGAACCTCCTCCAATACCAATGCAATCAGACTCGCCTTCTTCTTTGTTTAGCATGCATGCAAACAGATGGCAATCCAACATGGCACCAGGCGCCCACACAAAGCTCAGAGATATAACGACCGAGAACACAGTTCAAATACAAACTCGCTTCACGCCTGAGTGCCTACACATCTCCCTTCCTACACTGTGTCCACAACAACTGTTCACACGCTCTCCACACTGCATCTCCTTGGTATCCGACACGCGTTCACTCTGTATCACACACACACTCACACTCGTTAACAACTAACTCTAACCTGTGGTGGCTATGGCCGCTCACTACTACTAACTATGAACGCTCTATCTTCTTCACAACCCACTTCGACTTCGGGCATCTGCAGACCACCTCACACAAGTCGCCTGGCCAGCACTTCCACATGGCTCACGTAGAAAATGAATGAATGGTTGGACGTTGCCTCTTGATTTCTACTTCTATTGGTCGCTGGTCTGCTCCTTTTCCACCAGGCCTATGGTGCACACAATCCCACATGGTACTTGCTGACTGGACAAAGTGAGACTGGGACTGGGTACCGCTGACTAAGCAAAGTTGGACTACCCACTTGCCCACTTGCCTCTGGTCTAATGTGAGCAATACTTGAAAGGCCACTTCGGGACCTCCGGAAGAATGTGGACTTGGCCTTTCAGCACTGTAGCAGCTACGACCTTGACCTTTCCGGACTGTAGCAGCTATGACCTTGACCTTTCAGAGTTGCAACAGCTATGACCTGTACACAGCTATGACCCCTACTCGACAGACCTACGGTTCAAGACCCGACAGCTACACAGACCTATGACAGACAACAGTCAGCTACGAAGACACAGGTCACAGGTTCAAAACACACAGGGGTTGAGTTGACACTGTACACGGATGAGGTAAGGTCTAGGGATCGAGCCCTGGGATCTGCATCTGTTACTGCAAAGGTGAAAACCGTTTCAGATATACCAAGAAGAGGGCTTTGATATGATAGCGTCACGGAACCAGAAAGGAAGCTTTGGGAAAGGGTATGCCATTCCTAAGCATAAGGACGTTCAGCGCTGGTGCCTCATTTGTCCTACATCCTCTGAACGCCAGTGCCTCATATGTCCTACATCCTCTGAACCAGCGCTGGCAGCTTAAAAGCGAGAAACTGCATGTCTAAATGCCCTCATAAGAAAGCTACCAGGAATTCTACATTGACAACGTATTTAGCACCAAGGAAGCACCGAGGAACTGATCCCTACCTTAGCCAAATAGTTCGCTTCTCTCCTCTGATGACCTCCTCTATCCTAGCTACGATGTCAAAGAGATGTTCAGTAAACTGCCCCAGTCATCCATTCGGAAAGCAGTACACTGGTTTTCTTATTACTTTCAAATCCAGGGATATGAAGGAGTCAGAGCAAGGAATAAGGGTAAGGATGCTAAGTTATCTGCCAGAAAGGTAATCCTAGGATGGAAATTCTTGCGTTTCTCTACAATTGAACACTTCACAAACTTTGATTTGGAGAATACGTAAGTAATGGCAATGGGAAGGTTGCTCAAGCAGGTTGTGGGTGTTCCGATGGGGAAGTCTTCTAGTCTATCTCAGGCTGCCATGTTATGCATCTTTAACGAGTTTAATTTCTTGACCTCTCTAGGCAAGGATCGTGCCCTCTTCCATCGAGTCAGACTCGTCGATGACAATTCAATTTTCGTTAAATTTAAGGCTGGTCACCCTGGGTGTGAATCCTCAAAGAAACTGGCAGAGCAACTCCTCAATGCCTTTGCACACTGCTAAGATAGCAACCTTTTTTTTTATAAGGAAAACAGGGCCTTATGGTCCTAGCTCCTTCTATTCTGGGGAGCATCAATCCGGTTCCTATTCCACCGGCAAGTCAAAATACACATTACATCAATGAAAACTCACACACGCTTCCTTCCGTCAGGCCGAAGGACCCCWGAACARCATTGATTACTCCACCGCAGTGGAGGATTGAYTGTCAGCTTGCCCTGCCCCTCTCTTCCCTCTCAGACCTGGTATCCAGATCTGCCAGATAGCACCTTTGCCCCTAGGAAGAGTTCATCCTTTGTCCATGCCGACCTGTTCCATTCATCACCCACCTCCCTGTCCCTTGGTATGAACGACCAGACCACCTTAAAACCTAAACCCTCAGGCAGTGTTCCTATCTTCTAAAATGTCGACCTTGGGCGCCGACAGAATTCCGTTTATTTCCAGACCACTGTGACCGAACCTCCTCAGCAACCCCCGATCATGTACCATTTCTACCCCTTCTTCGATTTGTCCTCCCTTCTCCCACGTTCCCTCTTTGTCTGTGCCCCTTGGATCTCTAGCAAATTGTAAGTATCCTCTTGCGTTCTAAGAAGTGGCTACACTCTCCGACGTTGTCTGTTGTTGAAAGCCCCTTTCTGGAATTGAATTATGCCAGTCTTTCCAGCATATTCGATCTTGCCGCAGTTCTGCAACCTTGCCATTTACCAGCCAGCTTCTATAGAATTTTTGTCTTTCCTTTTCCCGTTGCTCTTCATCTTCTGACCAGGCTTGTTTGACCTTTCGCCATCTGCAAAGGATCGCCGCTTGAATCATAGTTTCGGTCTCTATCCACACCTTCTCTCGTGGGTTGGACCGCCCTTCAATTGTTCTGCTGCATCTTTCCTTCCATGTGACCCACATAGTCACTTTCCTGATGAGTTCGAACCACATCCTCTCTGTCTTTCGTGCCAGTTCGGGGATGTTAGCCAGGAGGAGCAGTTGAATGGGTTGTTCGGGGAAGGGGGACGAGAAGAGGGAGTCCCAGAGTGCTGAAGCTCTCGCCCAATATTCAGTCGCCTCTTTACAAAGCATCAAACAGTGCATTACATCTTCTATCGCACCTTCGCTGCAAACTGTGCATAACTCGAGCTGTCAGGATATGTGCCTTTCCTTCTAATGTGAAACCACTGATTTACCGGGAGGGCAGCATATACGATCAGCCACTGCAAACTTCTAATTTTCATTGGTCTAATACGTTTGAATTTCTCCCACTGGATTCTTGTGATCTTATCTGCTTCCTGACCCACGAGGTTCCGTCATCTGCTTTTGATGATCGGGTCTGGATTTTTAGTTTTTAGAGACAGTCTGTAACCAAGTTTGACCGAGTAGTCCTGGACTGGGATCTTTGACTTAATGATGCTGTTGTTATTTGGCGTCCAGGCCCATTCTGCGGGGTCGAGTTCTAGGGACCGGATTGGGGTGTCCGGTTTGAAGATTGTCTTTGGCCAAGAACCTAGGACCCTCACTTTCCTGAGGAGGAAGGAATCTAGTACTGAAGATTCTACATCGCAGTTCAGGATAGCTGGCATGTCAGTACTGGTGATGGAAATCGGAAAGGAGAGGAAAGAGGCTCTGGTGTGTGAACCTTGCTGCATGTGGCAGAATTGGTAGGCTCTAGAAGGAGTGATATCATGGATCATTAAACCCCACTCACCCGATCTCCACGATTCGTCTTTAACTAGGATATCCTTCCACTCCTGTGGAATTCGGCTAAGTAGATACCGAAGGTTGGCTCCTCGTTTGTGGCACCCTTTCAGACGGGCAGTGACTTCTTGTTCCGTTATCCAGTCTTTTCTCTCCTCATTCCACAGGTGATCTATTTTCCAAATCCCATTTTTGATCCATGACAGGCACCTTTGTTCCAGGAAAAGGGGGTTGTCAACCTTGTTCTTTAACCATTCGTTCCCGAAGAGTGGTTGTCTCAGTACTTCATCCTTAGATTTAGGTTTGTTTGTCTTTTTAGGCATTATTTTTCTCCATGACCGAAGCAGTGCCGGCCAGTAAGGTGTAGGCGGTCGATAGTCCTCCAAGCTGTTGTTCCTCGTCCGATTCCTCCTTCCTGTAGTTATTACCCATTCTTTATTCATTACCCAAAACAGGCCTGACATATCGTTCGGAGAAGGTACCGGTGCTACAGATTTGATGCTATCCAGGGCCAGCTTGTTCCCGGCGCTGTCCGGGTTCATCAATAGTTTGATAATCCATTTGATTTGCAGGGCTTTCGTTTCTGTTCCGGGGTCAATAATCCCCAGGCCTCCATTTCGTGGCCTCCTTGTAACGTAGTGCCAGGCTATCTTAGAAATACCCTTTTCTTTGTTGGTCTCTCCCGTCCAAAGGTAGAGCCTGGCTTTTCTGTTCATCTCCTTGATCGAGCTGTCGGGTACTGTCCAGATGGACGCCATGTACCACATCATTGAGAAGACCGATGTATTGAGAATCAGTGCCCGACCAATAAGGGACGTCAAGATGTTGCCCCACCTTCCGATCTTATTAATCTGTTTAGCGAGAATGGTTGGGCCCATCTGCGGCGCCAGTCCTTCTCTCGTCATCAAGATACCCACATAGCGAGTGAGTGTGTCAGGCGTTTGCCATGTCATCGCCGCTTCCTCTCCCTGTAGGGAAAGGGGCTCATCTTCGGATAGCCACCAACCAATTATTTTCCCCCAGTTTATCTTCATTTCTGAGGCTAGACTGAAAGACTCCATTGCTTTAGCCAGTGTTCTAAAGGAAGAGTCTGATGCTCTAATCAGGACCGTTAAATCGTCCGCAAACATGATAGCTGTGGGGAAGTCCATCTGGTGGGTGGATCCTACGTCAGTGCTGGCTAGTCTCTGAATAGATGGATCTTTGCGCAGAAAGGATGCGACTGCCTCCATCACAAAAAGGAAGATAGAAGGTGCCAGCGGGTCTCCTTGGCGGACCGAGCGGGATATCGGGTAACGATCTGACAGTAATCCATTGACTCGGACACAGCCTACTGCATCCTTGTATAGTATCATAACCCACTTTCTGAAGTTTGGACCGACTCCCATTCTTTCCATGCTTGCTTCCATGAAGTCCGAGTTGACTTGGTCATAAGCCTTTTCAAAATCAAAGGAGAGAATAGCGGCGTTTATTTTCCTTTCCCTGATTTTTCTTACTGACTCGTTCAGTGTCATGACGTTATCTATAATGTAACGGCCCGGGATGAATCCTGTTTGGTCGATGTGGAAGCATTTATTAGTAATCTTAATGATTCGTTTGGACAGGGTTTTAGCCAACATCTTGTATGGGAGAGTTAGCAGCGAAATAGGTCTGTAATTCTTGATGTCTTCTTTCTCGCCTTTCTTGTAAAGGAGTGTGACCACGCTGCTGCTGAGAAGGTTGCCCATTCCTCCTTTAGACTAGTTGTCGTCGTAGAAGTTTAGTAGGTCATTTCCTAGCAAGGGCCAAAATTTCTCCCATAACTCTTTTGTTAACCCATCAATTCCTGGGGTCTTGTTGTTGTTCATGCTTTGAAAAGCCTGATGCAATTCTTCTGCTGTGATTAGTTTGTCAAGTGTTTCAGCCTGTTCTGCTAAAATCGTTCGTTCCAAGTAGTGTAACATTTTAAGCCTAGCCTCTCTGATATTGGTGTGTATCGGTAACCCAGTCTTAGAATGATAGAGGTCCTTGTAGAAACTGTTTGCTATTTCTAACATACCTTCGCTGTCCGATCTAACCATTTCGGGAGTTGTGTGTGACATTAAGCTTTCTATCGTGTTAGCTCTCGAGTTTGCTTTAATCCTAGCAAAGAAATGTTTTGTCATAGATTCACTGAGCTCGTGTTCACACATTCTTGCTCTTATCTGAAGGCCTTTCAATTCCCACCATTTCCACATGGCCAATTCCTCTCGTGCCTTGTCAAAAACCTCGCTATACAGCAACGAGATGGGATTGTTTGCTAGGTTAGTTTCCGCTATCTTCAGCGCAAATTCTAGAGCTTGCTTTCTTTGTTTCCTTATCGACGCTAGCTTCCTAGAGGCTTTAGCCACGTTGTCTGAGAGGGCCGCATAGCTCTTTTGAAACCATTCCCATCTCAGAGCATGGTTTAGACGCGCCAGTTTCTGTCATTCCCAGCAGTCGCACACTTCACTTTGGAAGGTCTGGCTCAGCAAAAGAGAATTGTTGAGCTTGAAGAAGCTGGCTCCCTTCTTGATCATTTGGTCGAAACAGATGACCAGTTCAATTGGCTTGTGATCCAATCCTGAATACGGAGCAAGAGGTAACACTTCCGCATCTTTGACTGCCCCCATCAAGATTTAAGATATTAAAAAGTAGTCTATTCGAGAGAACGCCATATGGTTGGCCTGTTTTTTTCTTGATTAGGGTATAGGATCTCTTGTTGGGGTGTAGGATACGCTGAGGGTCTACCAGATTGTGATCTATCATCAATTCCTGAACTGGTATTTGCTTCAAACGAGCTTATGTTGCAATGAGACCGAGAAATACGTTCTACTGCCAGGTCTAATGTGGCATTCTAGTCTCCTGCCAGGATGCATGGGGTCAGAGGCGGAATCAGATCTCCGATACGTCTAAGGAATATCGTCCTTTCAGTCGGAGAGTTTGGGGCGTAGATGTTAAAGAGTAGGAATTCCTCCTCCTTCCATCTCAGGTGTAACATACACTACCCCCCTTCTGTCTGGTCGGCTCTCTTATCTAGCACTGAGCCTGTTGTATATAGGCGAGAGGATTTGGGAATCAGGATGGTTGTACCCTTGGAGCTTGTGTCGAGGTCGGCCGACCAAATTTCATCCTTCAAGCCGCCTAATTTCCTTGCCAAATACGAGCGAATTCTGGTGTGTTCTTGTGACATGGTGAGGTGAGTTTCTTGAAGCAGCACTATATCTACTATTTTAGTATTTCCCTATTTCCTTGAGATAACCCAGTTAATATGTCGTTCCATTTCTCTTCTCTAATCAGTATAGCCCGTTGACATTCCAGCTTCGGAGGACTATACCTTGGTCTCTCCAGTCGACATGGTCCCTACCCTCATTCGCTCTTTTTCTATAGTTCTCCATGGGAGCTGCATAGATGGGTTAGGGGTTAGCCGGATGAGTTCTCCTTTGGAAGGGGGAGATCGGTTTTAAAGAGGATATCTAGGTGAGAGGATCTTCCTTGTCCGTATCCCCACCCGTAACCTCCTGGCCGGTCCCAGGTCCGCTGCCCGTTAGTGGGGAGAGTGTGACATCTCCCACAGCATCTTTCCCGTCCAGCACAGCCTGATCGCTGTTATCCTTTCCAAGGTCTTGGAATTGGCCCAACCCATCCTTCTCGTCATCGCCATCCCACGAGCTGACATCCGAAGCATCACTCCAATAGAACCTTTCACAGTCAATGGCATGAGCTTTGGCCTCCAGGTCTTCATCCCCTTCCAGCTGCCCTGTGTTGACTATCTTGGCCATCGCTATTGCCAGCAGCTCAGCTGAGATGCCGATGTGCTAAGATGCTGTACGGCACTTCAATCATTGTTCTCCAAGGTTTCCAGATCATCCCTGGATTCAGCTGCGTTGTCTCGGGCATCTTGGCTATTAAAGGTGAAAAGGCCGTCGGGGAATTTCTGCACGTTTCATTCATGCTTTTGAGTGGGTTCTCTGATTCTTCCTGGATGTGGGTGATCATCTCTTCATCTTCCATAGAAACGGTCTCAAACAGTCCCAACGGGGTCTCCACTGTTACCTTCCCTCTCAACAGCTTGATCACGTTCTCGCCCTCTATGTAGTGTGGGATTTTGAAGGCAACATCTGTTGCAATTTGCCATTCCTTCGCCTTCTCCACATATCTGGCTGCGATAAGAGGTCGGATGTTCCTAAGTGTCCTGCGAGCCGAATTGGCTGCCTCAACCACCCTAGGGACCTCCCCGCGAGCGATCTGAGCAATGGAAGAGAATTCGGCAGCATATTCGTTGTTCCATTTTTTCAACTTCTCCGTTTGCGACATCACCACCGCCGCTTCTTTTTCTAGAAGGGCACGTTCCGACTTTTCTTCGACCTCAACTGGTTCGTTGTTAGTCTCTTTCCGTCTCTGGTTCTTCCCTATTTTTCTTGTCTTGGGTCTCAGGTCCTGAAAATTGTCGCTGGTGGTAGGGATGGTTTTATCTTTGTCTACTGTCCCTTGGTCTCTTGCCCTTTTTTTCTTTACATATCTGAAGGCAGCAAGTTCAGAAAACTCCTCAGCTCTTTCCTTTTTGAGTAATTCGTATTGGTTGGAAGAGCTGCTGATCCCCGCAATTGGATTTTTCTTTCCTTTCACCAGGGGTCTTTCCGCATGTTTCAGGCAGGCGACCCGAACGTCGAAGGTGTGTTCTCATTCCCTTTTTGCCTTCTCCACATAGTCCCGGAGCCAGGTCAGGGACTGCAAGGGTCGACCCTCCTCTGCTGTAGAACCAGCGTTTGGTGTGCTGCTCCTCCCTCCTGCTTCATCATCCGCCTCTTCTCCCTTTGAATCCGTCTCCATCCCTTCTCCTTCCACTCCTGTTTCCAATGTTTCTGCTCCCTTTCCCTCCGTTGATTCCCCTGCCTTCCTTCGCTTCGGGCCCATTCCCTCCTCTGGCGATCCAGCATCCCCCTGCAGTTGGCGCTTGTTGTCTGCCTGGGTTTTATTTCTTCTCTTATACGTCTGCAGTTCCGCTTGTTCCGCTTGTTTCAACGCTTTTCTAAATGCAGATGGTTCCGTGTTGAATTCTTTTTCGATCTGTTCCCTTATGGTGCCGAGGTCTCACAACAGGTCTTCCCTCGCTTTCTCCTCCCTGATAACTCGGGAGTCTGTGATGGGATTAGTGTTAATCTTCGTCGGGTTGCCTCTCACTTTTCCGGTCGCTTTCTTCTGCCACCTACTGTCCACTGGGGGGAAAATGTCTGGCTTTTTGATCGACGGGTTGTGGTCGCGAAAATGCCACACCCAATCGGGTTCATCCAGGTTGTCATCGAATACCCAACCATCGTATGAAGGATCTGCCACAAACCAAATACCGGTGCATCTGCTACTTCTACCAACATGTTCGGTAGGAGTTTCCTCTCTTTCAATTGCTTCGGAAACTTGGGGCATGTGGGATCGGTCCCAAAATGACCCCTTTCTCTGCAGCGGAAACATATTGGAGAAGTTCTGGTTGAGATCCTCACCTCAATCAGTCTGTCCTCGATTTGGAATTTCCAGACTGATGGAAATACCGGCGGATCGTCTGTTTGTACGTCCAAGATCGCTATCATTGATCCACAGTGGGGGGCCAGAAATTATGGCGTCAGTAGAATCCATTTCAGAATTTTGTTCGCAGTGTATTGTCTTTCCAGTTTGTCGACCAACATGCCGTGAAAACCCCGCTGAATGTTGTCAAATTGTACCCAGAAGTTCTCTTTCATCAGGGTTTGTTTGAAGGAAACTGCGAACACCGGATTCTGTCTTTGGACTACACGTTTTTTCCATCTAGTAATCGAACAGACTGAGCCGTGACGATTCCTGGATTGCATTTCCGCTGCGATTCTGGCATGATCCTCGTGAATGAAGAGAGCCATGATGTTGTTGCGACCCAGGGTCTGCAGCGTAAACGCGTCCCCAATCTGTTTCAGTTTTGGTTCCTTCCTGATCGTTTCGATAACCCATTTCCGCTTTTCTGCTGGCTGGAGATCTGCCCCATGTCGTGCGAAATTAAACACTACTCCGTGTTTCTCGTGGAGGTCGTCCAGCTCAGCAACTTTTTCTTCTGGATATTTCCATACGATCACCTCTTCTTCCTTGCCATCCGCAACCTGTTTTTTGGTTGATTCGATTCCCTGTACCTTCGTTTTCTCAATTAGAAACTTAAGAGCTTCGTTGTCAATCGGATTGATAATCTTAACCGTTTTTGAGAGTTCACTCGGGTTCATGCCCTGTGTTGGGTTGGCCATCTTTAATCACAGCAGCTCGTAGTCGTGTTCCTATCCGTGTTCTAATTGGAGGCTGACGTGGTGAGGTGGACCGTCGTCTGTACGAGAGGAATTGGGGATTACTAAGGTAGGAAGTTAGTTAGTAGGGGAAGAAGTGGTTATCGGGCTCAGGGGCAGGTTCAGGCAGAAATTAGTTACAAGATCAGCTTCTTGCTAGGAAGGGGGCGGGGGAGGGAAAAGAGATTGAAGTGGGTATTGGGAACGGGCCGCGATGCACTAGACCCAGGATCAAAGGTGGAGATGGGATCGGGTACGCGAGGGGATGGGGCCGGAGTAGAGGATGGGATCGGGCACGAGATCAGGGAAAGTTTAGGCTGGGGTTGGGAGTGGACGCGGGTTCGTATCAGGTTGAGCTCAGAATGGAAGAAGGAAGCAGATCGGTAGATAGGATCAGGGATGCAATGAGGGGGGAACGTATGAGGTGGGATAGAAGTCGCAATGGAATGTAATCGGAATGAAAGTTGGGGTCGTGTAGGAGTA
Organism: Chara braunii; assembly: GCA_003427395.1. Lineage (NCBI taxonomy): Eukaryota > Viridiplantae > Streptophyta > Charophyceae > Charales > Characeae > Chara > Chara braunii. Next base: position 817,837 of record BFEA01000215.1, read on the forward strand.
CGTCGGGGCTGAACCCGAAAATGGGTTTGTGAAGAAATAGGGTCAGATTAGGATATGGGACAAGAATAGGGACGGGGATGAAATCGTGATGAGTGGGGACGGAATGGAAGAGGGGGACGGGGTCGCGATCTTAATGGGGTGAAAAAAGGAGTAGGAGACAAGACCGGGCTCTGGATTGGGGTGTGGGATGGGATCCGAAATCGGGCCAGGGCAGGAGCGGGTCGGGACTGGGAATGGGAGCGGGATCGTGAAAGGAGGGAGTCAGAGTGGGAGAAGGATTGGAGTAGGAGGGGAGATCAGCTTGACAATGGGGAATGGGCGGGGTGGGAGAAGGGATCGGGATCAGGTTCGTAAGAGGAGGGATACGGCGTGTGCGACAAGACCTGAACCGGGCCACAGGTCCTTCGCCCGCCTCTCGGAGTATGCTGCTCGTCTAATCATCGCAACCAATCAGCACTGGTAAGTACAGAGAAAATGATAATTCAAGCAATCCAGGATTTTCCTTCATTCTCCAGCAAACAGCAAACCTTCGCTGTAATCAGCTCCTTTCTGCATGGTGCTAAGTTCTATACCACCTCACCTGCAGGGTAGGCCATGCTCCTGCTAACAATGAAAAAAGAGCTGAGACTTCCGGACTATCCTGAACGCTTCTTTGATAATGATCTTTCTGCTTTTTCAGCTAAACATGCTGGATGTTGGGATGAATGGGTGACCTGCGTCACCCAATGGGACAAACTGTTTAAATAGCTGGTTACTAAAATTTTATTCACGAGAAAATGCTACGTGAGAGATTTATAGGCTGGCCTCGTATACCCCTTCGGCTGAAAAAAAGGGGTGTTGTTGGTAGATGTAATTGGATAGCCCGATAGAGTTGCACAACGGGTCCCGCGCCTGCCTCGATCCCTCGGTTCTGCTGTGACACAGAATCTGCTAGGTATCTCGTCTGACAGCATATCTTCAGAAATAGTGTTTTTTTTTTGTTTTTTTTTTCGTTTTTCTTTGATTTTTGGCCCTTCGGCTCTCCGACTTCTGATTCGATAGGAAGGTACTGGACATCACCCGCCAGAAGGCCTGTTTACACTTACCGGACATGGGAATGAATCTACGTCGGTTCTTGGAACTGTTTCTTCAATCAGGCGGACCAACTCCAGCTACACAGAGTATTTCTGTCCAGTTCACGATTGGCAACTCCACTGTTTCGGTTCTCGAGGAACAAGATGACTCTGCGCCTGCTTGTGACGATTTCTCTCCAGGCTCCAAACCTCCGCGCCTCTTCTCTTCCCTCCTCTCCATCTCTTTTTTTTTTACCCAAAAAAGCAGCCCCTTCTATTCTGGGGGGCATCAGTCCGGTTGCTCATCACCGGCAAGCCTGGAAAACAAAATACAGTTTGGTTTAAAAGAGAAGAGGAAAGCCTTGCCCTTGCAGCCCTAGACGCCTCTCAAGGGGGGGATTGCTACAACCAAAACCCACTTCCAATACCATAGCCTCCCCAGGGATACCTCTGTTGGTCGGGAAGCTTCCTAGCAGCACCCAGCCACACAACAGATGGGTCCCCAGGGAAGGCCTGGTTCGGGGGGGCTGTTCTAGCAATCTCACGAGCCTCTCATCGTGTTAAACCCTTCCTCAGTTTCCCCATTAAAATCCTCTGGCTACCATCTAATATTTACAGCACTCGCCCTCATACCACCCTCCAGTCTCTACTACGCTCTCGTTTATACAGCCTACCCCGAGTATCTCTTATATTCTCGAGTATCATCTACGTCTGAGCCCTATCACCTTTATGTTTTATATCTACCCTGCTGATATGTTTACAAGCTCAGCCTTGCCTTATTTGCCCGCCCTCTAGTTCACTACCCATTCTGAGGGCAGTAGGTTTCTCTTGTCTCATCATGGAGAGACCTTGCTGAGCAAATCTATCGATTTTTTTTTTCTCTCTCTTCCTCTCTTGCTCTCTCCGCCCCTCTCTTGCTCATGCTTGCGCGTGCCGTCTAAACTTCTTTCAAGTCTTCTCAAATCCTAGATCTCTCACGACGCTTGCTGATGCGTCGGTCCCGCCGATTATTCCATCGTTCTCAAGGTTGGCCAAGTTATACCTCATCCTCGTGCACTTCAGATAGATAAGTGCACTTCAGTTATATCTCATCCTCGTGCACTTTATATCTCATCGTTCTCGAGGTTGGCCAAGTTATATCTCATCCCGGCGACTATTCCATCGTCCCGCGTAAAATACTCTTGTGTTTCTCTCTCTCTCTCTCTCTCTCTCTCTCTCTCTCTCTCTCTCTCTCTCTCTCTCTCTCTCTCTCTCTCT
>BFEA01000215.1:885340-908750 GCA_003427395.1 Chara braunii
ACTCACGCACTCACTCACGCACTCACTCACTCACTCACACACTCACTCCACACTCACGCACACACTCACGCACACACTCACGCACACACTCACGCACACACTCACACACACACGCACTCACTCACGCACTCACTCACGCACTCACTCACTCACTCACTCACTCACTCACTCACTCACTCACGCACGCACTCACGCACTCACGCACGCACTCACGCACGCACTCACGCACGCACTCAAGCATGCACTCACTCACGCACTCACTCACGCACTCACGCACGCACTCACGCACGCACGCACGCACTCACACACGCACGCACTCACTCACACACGCACACACTCGCGCATGCACGCACTCACGCATGCACGCACTCACGCATGCACGCACTCGCGCACGCACTCACGCACGCACTCACGCACGCACTCACGCACTCCCGCACTCACTCACTCACTCACTCACTCACTCACTTACTCACTCACTCGCTCACTCACTCACTCACTCATGCACTTACTCACTCATGCACTCACGCACTCGCTCATGCACTCACTCACTCACTCACGCACACACGCACTCAGGCACTCACGCACTCATTCACGCACTCACTCACTCACTCACTCACTCACGCACTCACTCACGCACTCACTCACTCACTCACGCACACACTCACTCACTCACTCACTCACGCACGCACGCGCGCACTCACTCACTCACTCGCTCACGGACTCACGCACTCACTCACTCACTGACTCACTCACTCACTCACTCACTCACTTAATCAATCAATCACTCAATCGATCAATCGATCAATCGATTCGTTGATCAAGTGCTAGTTGAGCAGCTTGATTCATCAATCGATCGATTGATGGTGAGTCATCCAATGCTGGTCTGCTTTGATACAAAACTGTTCCATACTCGTGAAACACAGTCATAAGTATGGCGCAGATTCCCAGAACCGGCCAGATAATACAGAGTAAGTACAATTACAGCGGAAGACTTAATACACATGGACTGACTCAACCCTGACTCAGACTGCAACGAATCCCTCACAAACATACATCGGTGGTGTGAAAGCCCCGGCCTTGGACCTGGAAGAACAGGTCAGGGCCGACTCTAATACACAGATGAATGGAGGGGAGGAGAGACGAAGGGAGGAGGAGAGGGAGGATGACGACAACTCAGTGTTTCCAAAAATAGTATCTCGAAATGTCAGAAGTAGCGAAAATATGAAATGTCGTGAATACAGAGTCTCACAGTGTCTCAGATATCGATCTCACAATGTCAAGATACATCTCCAGACGTAGATGAAGTCAGATCCCAAAAGTAGTCCCCAACCTGCAGTCTCAATGTTGCTACCTCCAATATCATCAGAACTCATAACCATCCTTCGTACCCATAGTAGTCCAGTAGGAAGTAGACTTAGACTAGAGGGAAGGAGGAGAGAGAGAGAGAGAGCGGAGAAGGCGAGAAGGAAGAGGGAGGAAAGGCGGAGCCTTTCTCCCTGATACCTGAATGGCCGCGCTGTCCCTGCTGATGTCCGCTGAGGCTGAGCCTGGTGGTGCAGCTATGGCGCTGGGCTGCGGGCTGAGCCAGAGGGTCGGCGCTACTCCTTGCTGCTGTGCTACTCGCTGTTGCGCTAATCCTTCTCTCTGCTGCGCTAATTCTCCCTGCTGCTCGCTATGCCAACCCAAACGTTGTGCTAACCTGTAGACTAACCTACTGCCTGAGGCTGGTACCCAGACGATATAGCGCTGGGCCAGCCTCTCTGCTGCTGGTACGTTCGGGTTTGGACTGTTGAACCAATGAACGGTTCAGATTTGAATCTGAAAGTGAAAAGTGGCACCTAAACTGCACCACCGGCGGGTCCTACTGATGGGCCGGTACCGGCCTAACGAAACTAGCGATTGGGTAAGGTGGGGTCTAAAACTAGGCCTACCGGACTCTAATCTGAAACGACGGTTCCTAGGCCTACCTGGGCCTAGCTGGGACCGTCGTTGTCGAGCGCATCGGCCCCCGCCTTTTTGCAAAGGCGAGAGCCTTCTCGGCTATGTCACGCAGGAGTTAAGACAAAACAAAAGCAAGAGACAACTTAGGACGATGCATAAATAATCTCGTGAACCGCCGAGATGAACGTGGTTGCATTGCCCCTTTGCCGCTCTAGCTGGGTGCGCCAGCTGTACATCCCGCGGTCCCCTGTAAAAAAACTTTTCCTATTCCCCCTACGCCGCGGCCCTATCCCCGGCACATCCATCTTTTTAGCCTACTTAGGCCCTGAATCGCGCGGCTGCTAGGCAGAATAGGTCTAGTCTTACCGTTCCCATGCCGTACGCTTCAACGACTTTGACAAAAACGAAGCACAGCCGCTTACTCCTGTCACTCCTAGACGCCGCACGCGTTTGGACTAAAGTTCGAAAACTTTTAGTCTCTCAATCATAGGTCAGGGTCTGAATAAACTTTTCGGAATGTCAATCTCATCAGGTCCCTCAATCCAACGAAAGAGTCGGACAACGTCCGACGTTCAAACCCCCCCGGCAAATACCCTTGTCAGGGTATTTGCCCCGACATCGTGACCCGGTACCTAGGCCTAACCCGTGGCTACTACAGAACTGGGCCCTAACTGAGGCCCGTGTGGTATCAGTATGCCACACCGTGGGGTACTATATCAGGTGGGGCATACTACGACGAGTAAATTGTACTATGCGGGCTGGGCGGTAATGTGGGTTAGGGGGGTGATGCTACGTAGGCTGGGTGGTACAACGTGGGGAATGTAGGTGATGCTGTGGTGCGGGCTGTCCCCCCCCTCCCCCCCTTCCCCGCCCCACCCACACTTCCCCCAAAAAAGTAGAACCAAAGACAACTTGCCCCTGACAGAGAGAACCCAAGGCACCTGATGTGTTGGAAGCTCTTTTCCCTGTGTACTTGTGTCTAGTTTTGCTGTTCTCAATAAGAAAAGGGGGTAGCCCCAAACATCTGATTCCATCCAAATTCGAACTCATGAAATTTTTAGTAGCAGTTACATGTGTACTGATCATCCGAATCGGCCAAGTGTGTACTTGTTTTGAAGAACCCTGGTCCCTTTGTTTGACATTCAAATACAACTTGGGAAACTGTCCAAACCTGCAAGTACGCCAGGGCTTCAAACGAAACCAAATTAAATGAAACAGAGCAGAATGGAACAAAACAGAACGGAGCAAAACAAAACGGAAGGAGACAAGACGTAAAGGAACGAAACAGAAATGAACGGGACGGAATGAGACGAAACCAAACAAAATGAAACTCAAGCGAAAGAAAATGAAACCCAAACGAAATGAACTGAAACAAAATAATTTAATAAACCCCAAAGGAAACAAAAACAAAAATGGAAACGATAAAAAAAACGAAACGTACCCAAACAGAAAGAGATGGACCAAACCCCAAACAAAACTAAATGAACCCCAAACGAATGAAATGAAATGAACCCATAATGAAATGAAATGAAACCCCAAACAAAACGAAACCAAATGAAATGGAACTCCGCAGAAGACAAAACAAAAGCGAACAAAGCATCACAATGAAAAAAAGCAGAAGCGAAAAGAACACAGAGAGGACGTTAACATTATCGTATTGGTCGGATTCCACCACAGTGTGAGCTTGTCGTCTGTTTCCTAACAGTAATACGAAACGTCACAAAGCTATAAAATTATCAGTACCCACATGTAACTGTTAGTAAACAGATCAAGAGTTCCGATCATGATGGAGTCAAGAATGGTACAGACATGTAACTGTTAATCAACAGCCCATGAGTTTGAATCCTCATAGAATGAGATGGATACAATAAAAGAAATGGATGTAGATGCCATCGATGCACACAAAGCTTAGAAGAACGCGAGGAACGTGGTTCTGCAACCATCATCAATAGTCATTGCAGATCAACAGTTCCATTGGCATTGCCCGAGCGGTCATAACTTACACCTACTAGAGTCATGACGGCAAAGCGAGGGGCAAAATGTGCAGACATAAAATAACACTGGCCACCAAGGACTATCTTCTTCCCTTGAACGCAACACCCGTATTTGGACCAGAACAGGATTTGTAACTTTGTAGTTCATGACGATGGGGCGTCATGTTCACACAAGTGGTTAACGGGGTTAACCATGAAAATACTAAAAGCATGATTTGTTTCCTATGACTTCTGAGGACGTGAACTACGGGACCCTACGGACTTACGCCTCTAGTCCCTACCAGACTCCTAGGACTTGGGCCTGGGACACACCGGGACCAACTGGGACTGGGCTCAGGTGGAACTCTAGGACTGGAAATCAGGACATGGACACAGTGTGAAATCCTTTCACTCCCACCGGCCTAATTTCAAGGTCCTCGGATCAAATCTAGCCCTTCATGTGTAGACTACATTTTCTCCTCTTCTCGCCTGTTCACAATACGAGACAATGTCGAGGGCAGTTTCCCTTAGCTAGTACGTCCAGACTTGTCAAGTCTGTCAGCGGGATAAGCCGCAACCGCTTGGGTTACTCAAGCCCTTGCCCATTCCTGCAGGTCCTGGACAGTGTTTCCATGGACTTCATGGACACACTAGTGACAAGCAAGAGAGGCAAGAGGCAGTTTTTTGTCATTGTAGACAGGTTTACTAAGTACGCTAGACTAATCTCCATGCCCGAGGCTGCAAAGACTGAGCACGTTATCAAGTTATTCGTGGATAACTAGGTACGTGATTTTGGATTGCCCAAGTCCATTGTGAAATGTGGAAAAAGGCTGCTGAACAAATGGGCAGTCAACTCCAACTCCAAATGACTTCGGGAAACCATCCGGAAGCTAATGGCCAAGAGGAGCAGATGAACGGCGTGGTGCACCACCTGCTGAGGCATAACATTAAGCCCAGCCAGGATGACTGGGATGAGATGCTACCTCTCATCGCCAGCCTGTACAACGATGTTGTTCACAGCACCATGGGTGTCTGTCTGAACGAGCTACATTTGGGGTGGAAGCCAAGATCTGCACTAGACTTTCTCCTTCCTGAAAACCGACCAGCTGCAACTTCTGGAACCATCGAAGTTGGTGTCAACTATGAGAAGCTGTTGCAGCAGGCTGTCGAGCATATTAGAAAATCTCAGGAGGCAATGACTGCCTCTGAGAACAAGCACAGATGACAGTCCACATTTCAGGTAGGGGAATGTGTCTGGGTAAAGGCTAGCGAGTTAGGACAGGAATTTGACCTCTATCGAAAGCTAATGCCTCATTACTTTGGCCCTTGGGAAGTCCTGGACATTGTGGGTAGTGATTTAAATGGACCCTCTTATCAGAGTCTTATGTGATTAGAATCCCCGGACATCTGCGCACTTACCCTGTGTTTCATGCTTCCAAGCTTGCACATTTCGCTGAGACTGACAAGTTCCCATCGAGGAGATCTATGCTGCCCCCAACCATGGATGGCCATGTGGCCGTCGACGACATCTTGCAACATCGAGATTTGCCTGTTCCCAAGCCTCTGGGTCTGGGAAGGCCGCCAAGACCTACAAGGGAGTACCGGGTCAGATTCAGGCATCATACAGATCCGTCAGGCATCATACAGATCCGAAAGAAGATCGTTGGTTCACAAGACAGGAGCTGGTCAGAAAAGCACCTGAAGTTGTGGCAGAGTATGAACGGATGACGGACGTTGAAGGGGAAAGCACCAGCATAGAACCATCTCAGCGGACTTTCGCAGCTAAGGGGGATGGAATGCGAGGATTGAGCCCACGCTAGGCCCTTCTCGTGCATACAGACGTTCTGGGCATAGTCCCCCAGCAAGCCTCGTGCTTGCCCTAAGTGAAGGTGGGCCTGCATATTCGCGTGAGGCCTATATCTGCCATTTTTCTTATATGCGGTGTCAGACAGTTACAGCACGCCAGTTGGTTACAGAGCAACGTGAGCCTTCCCTGGCTCCTTCCAGAAGCAGCAGCTACGTCATACAGTTAAGCCCAGGGCTCGTTCGGTTGAGGCCCTGGGCACACGCATTCAGAGGCCAACAAGTCACATAGTGGTCGCGGACCAATGAGAAAGCAGCTCCTTCGTCACACACATGCCACGAGCCGATGGGATTGCGCCGAACACTCGGAGACTCGTAGGCTACCTGGACGTGCCTAACTGCACGGGGCCCAGCCCAGTATCTGAAACTGGGTCTGGGCGCAGACACTGGGGCCCCACTGGAAGCTAATGGAAACTCGCCCAGCCAAGCCCAAGGCACAGCCAAGCAGGGCTCACTTTCCATAAAGGAAAGTGAGCACTCCAGCCAGGACATTCTGGCCTGGTGAGGCATAGCGGCCACGCTGCTGCATTGCCTGGTGAAGCTGCGCTAGCGCAAGCCGGCCAGAGGCGCACACGGGAGCTAAGAGCTGAGAGGGGCACTGCGGTGGCAGCAGGCGCACGACGGCCATAGCCGGACTGCTGAGCACAAGGCGGCCGTAGCCGGACTGCTGAACGCAAGGCGGGTGACAGGCAACGGTGATCTTTGGGTAGGAGGCGCATGCAGAGGGGAGTCAGGGATGATGAGGAGAGGTGTGAGACACGTACCTGGTGTATGCTGGCAGTCTGCATTGGTGTTGACGTCACGTACATTGGTCTTCAACCTGGATGTGCTCTTGTTGCATAAACGTAGATCAGATAGATAGACTGAGACTCACTGAGTACTATAGGCTGGGCGCTCAGCGCCACTCAGTAGGAGTGACACTGGATACTATGTTGGTGAGGCCAGAGAGTGTCGGCAGTGACATTTGAGTTCATTGTATTGCTCTTATTTGGATGGTATCTTGGTGCATTGTGCTCTCTGCTTGGTACATGACTATCTGGACTACAGCGTGATTTTGCAATTTGGATTTCTGTCTATCGCTCTCGCTCATATTCCTTGCAGAGAGAGAGAGTCTTCTGTCCCCCCTCCCCGCCCCCGCCCTTTTCGTGAAAGATCAATGTCATTTGTTTCCATGTCATCAATGATAGTTGTGTTCTATTTTATGGGCTATGAATCCCCACCCTCGCTGTACGTCAGCTTAGGGCTAAATTTGTGTAGGTTTTGTCCAGTAAACATTGGATCTAACTTCTAACCCTAAATTTGCCTAGGCAGCCCCCCGGAATAGGAGAAGCTGAAGATCGCAGGGCAAAGGTCCCCAGAATAGCAGCTCTTTCAAAATAAAATGGAAATTATTGAGCTGACTGGCAAATGCAATAATGAAAGCAGATAAGGTTCCTCAATACCAAAAAATGAGTTTGACTGGTTTACAATTGGACTGGTGTGAGGATGATGACTCTACAATCAAAGTACCTGTTACCTCTCATCCAGCAGTGGTGATCAACGCAGGATGTTGTTCCTTCACAGTATACAGCAGTGAACCTCATTGACAAAAACAGCAGATGGTCGACAACCAAGGAAACGCACAAATAAGTTGAAATAACAGAAAAGAATGCACATAAAGTTGCGATTAACGAAAACATATCGGAGTATGCGGTTGTTATGAAAGACAGCGCAGCAGGAAGAGGAGTGATTGAAGATGAGCAATGCACCTTAGACTGGGCCTGAAGTTTATCGAGGAGTTGTCTAAGCCCATCCTTTTCCTTAGAAAGGGCCCTCTCCTCAGCTTCAACCTCCACTAGCTTCTTTTCTGCATTTTCGATCATAGAAGCAGCCTTCTTACACTCTTCAGCTGCATGAGACTCCGCTTCTTCAACATCCTTCTTCCATTCCTTAAGCATCTTTACCTCTTCCTTCAGTGTCATCGCCCACTGCTGCAACCTTGTCTCTCGCTTCATCAGTGCTGCCAAGTCAAGCCCCCCAGCCTTCAACTCATCAACTCCAGCATCAAATTCTTCTAAGTATGGCTCTTCATGAAAACTCCAAGGCTTGTAAGACTTCTCTGAAGATGATATTTGCAGATCTGAAACATCCGTGACTGTCCGATCGTTCTCCCAGTCACCAATCAACCGCTCTCCTTTGTGCTTGTACCACAACTTGATGCTAAGTGACTTTTCCTCATCTTTTTCAGGACCATACAATCGACACCACATCTTCTCTAGGAACACTTCGCGCGCCTGCAGTGCACAGGCTGCCTCCTTCAGGGATTCTCTCACAGCCTCTAGCTTCTCCCTCTCCTTACGACAGGATTCCCTATCTGCAATCACCTGCTCTCTCATTAACGTGAAGCTCTTTCTTCCCTCCTCCAAAGATGCCCTTTCCTCATCTCGCAATGTCTCCCATGCCTCTCTCTGCCGTCTTAAAGCTGCTTCCTGCTCAGCAAGCAGTTGTTCTTCCATCTTTACCTTTGATTCCCTCTGTCCGATGTCCGCTGCCTTTTCCTGCATCCAACAGTCCAAGATGAAAGTCACAGGACAGTTTGGTTTTGGAAAAAGAAGGGGGGAAAAAGAAAAACAAGATAGTCCGGCTTCACTGGTATGATAATAGGCTAATAGCAGAACACCTCACTAGTGTAGCACAAATGTAGATTCCATATACGTAGAAAGATGGATGGATACATATCCCTTTCTACAGCTCTCTACCTTCTCATCTACACCAGAAGCCGCTCCCCTTTATTACCAAGGCCGTGAAGCAAACTACGAAGCTCCCTGCGACAACTTGGTGCACACACATGGCACCCTCAACACAGGCCCGTACCGCCTGTGACAACCTCCTGTCCCGTACAAACACTCTAACATCGCTCTCTACACTTTACCTTATTATCTGCAACTCCTTGAACCGTACACTCCCATTGTCTATAACAATCCCACAAACCCTGGCTGGCAACCCACAAGCACCCCCATTGCCATATGACAGCCTGCTGCTCCCCTCAACCCTGGGCCAAAACCCACACTAACAACTCCCCATGCAGTCTAAAGGCATCCCCACTCAAGTATCCCCACTCCTGCAACCCCCTGCCCATGCGGGTCGGTGCCACCTGGTCATCCACTGCATCCGCCCAACACACCGTCGCACACTTAACACCCTTGCTCCACTCAAAGCTTCCTCGCTAACCAAACTTGAACCCATTTAAGTACATGTCATCCCAAGCCTCTCGTCACTGCCAGCCCCTCCCTGGATCCCCTTGACACCCCTCCACAGCCTTCCCATCTTGATATCCCAAGCACGACTTCAATATTCCCGCTAGCAGTTGTGACACCCTGCTCCCTCCAACCCTCAATATCACCCGACATCCTTCTGCAGGCCCCTTGACAACGGCGCTGTGCCCCTCCATGCTAATGCCTTAAATGCAGGAATTAAATGATGGAGCTAGATAGGGTTAAGAGAACCTAAGAGTCATTTGTGGGAAAATGCTAAGAATGACAGAGAAATCTGAAACCAAGCAGAGAAGCAGAGCCCCCCCAACACAACCTTTGCCACCTCTGCAACTACACCCTTCCTTGCCTCATGCCGCTACCTTTCCTCCTCACTGCCCCCCCTCCCCCTCCTCCTCTTCCTCCTCCGCCATCTCCTTCTTGCTCAGCATCACCCTCCTCCTCCTCCTCCGCCGTCATCTCCTCCTTGCTCATTATCATGATCCCTGCCTGCACCACTCCCTCCCCCATCACTCCCATCTGCAAACAGAAGAACCTCAGGATCAAGGAGGCAGGCCCCTCCAGACTAGGACAAGGTGAGATATTGATACCCACCAATTTGAGAACCTCCAGTCGCCTAGCCAAAGTTTTCATGTCCTTGGAAAGAAGGCGGCCAAGGTGAGATATTGATACGTACCAATTTGACAACCTCCAGTCGCCTAGCCAAAGTACTTGTGTCTGTAGAAAGAAGAGGGTCTGCTGTTAGGAGTCCAGTATTAGCAGGGATGAACAGTGTTCTTGGATTCAATCAGATCAATCTTGGGAAGAAGGCTGCAGTTTTATCAATAAGTGAAGGGGGGGGAAAGTGTATCTGGTATTTGAGGATAACATTGACGGAGGAGACTAAACCCGAATTGAAATTCAAATGGGAGGAAAGAGAAAATCAGATACATAAAATAAGAGGCAGGCTTTGGCTGATGTTGCAGAAATCAGAGCCCAAGGAGCCTAAGAAGCAAAACAAGATAACAAGCATTTCAACACGGCACTTCCGAACACAAGAAGAGAATCCTTAGTGATGAAGGTCCATTGATTTGCCCGGGCACAGTGACCACCTGAAAGGAAAGGATGAGAGGAAACACGAGTAATGGCCGGTTGGAGATGGGGAGTTTGATGAGTTTTTTTATGACGATTCCTGAAGCACAAGGGGAGATTAGCTTCACCAACAAGTATGCTTGTTGCTGGCTTGATTCAATTCACTCCAGATTTGATGTTTGCGGCGACAATAGTCCGTGTATCTATGTTCTCCTCTCTCGTTGGTTTCATGCAAGATTTTCAAGGGGCAGCTGTTTGGTGCATAGAACTTGACAGATGCATGCCGAAGGTTCAAAACTGCGCAAATGCTTCAATAGAATTGACCATCAGATATTGTTCAGTCTTCTGCATAAGAAATTAAGAAGATTCAAGATGATATATGCCCGACTTCTCACAAAGACTTGGTTGCAAGATGTATCTCTCAATAGGTGGCTGGAACACATTGAGCTGTTGAGAAGTACAGAACGAAGTAAGAAACCATAGGCTAAGGAGCTGTTTCCAAAGGACAGGTAGGCGAACTGTGTAGCCATCCCGCTAGTGTTTATCTGAGAAAAGTAGATCATCCATTCAATTGCAGATGGTCGTCTGTCTTAAACACTCAGGGGGGGCGCAATGGAAACCCTTGCAAGTGCAAGGGAAGGCGAAAGCTGAGAGCTTTTGAGGCAGATTGGATGGTAATTATCAGCATACTTTCGGCAATCACTGGTGTAGTCGATGATCTGCTGCGAGCGACAGTACTCCCTGCAGCATCAGGGGTGCTACCTCTATTCCCTGCCCGATGGCCATTTGCTAGAGGGGAAAGGTGGAAGGGCACAGCGACCCCCAAATGATCCAAGATAAGCTCATTAGGAACCATACAAGATAGTGGTAAAGATAGCCAAGAAGAGTCCAGAATCATCGTTCTTTAGATCACAGACCACATTTACACCCGATCTGCAACCCATTATAACAGCGGGGGATTACAATACAGTCTGGGACCCCACGCTAGATAGGATATCGTGATCTCTAATCATAGGCCCCTCTAGAGCGAGGATGCGCTGGATAGGATATCGACATCTCTTATCATAGGCCTCTCTAGAGTGGGAACGTGCTGGATAGGATATCGATATCTCTTATCATAGGCCCCTTTAGAGCAGGGACGCAAATAAGGAACATGATGGTGGAATTCAGTCTCCTGGAACCATCTAGGTTGCTGAACACCACCTGAAAGTCATGCTCACTAATGAAGAAAAACCATGCAACTCACACCACCTTATTACTTACAGACTTTTTTCTAGTATCGGAATCAATGCTTGGAGCAATAAAAGAGGCTGCCATCCTCCCTCCGGCTGCATACTCCTGATGCGATTACAAACCCATAAGCCTACTCATTAATATTGACCGCTCAGTTGATAAAGGTAGAGGTTTCTACCACTTCAACAACTCTCTCCTTCCTCAATGAGTTGGTGCTCGTTGTCCAAGCTGAACAACGCTGTGAGCGGAATCAGGTAGATATAGTAACTGTGTTAGGGACTACCCCCTTAAACAACAAGCACTTCAGAACTGAGGGAAAACGCTCGTTCCCGAAGAATTCAGAGGCCGGGCCCGATGACGGCTGCCATTGATAAATCTAATCGGCGGTCGTTCGGCCTCCTGAAAGGTTGGAGGCCCTCTATTTTCCGAAACGACAAAGCTGCTAGTGGTTTAACCAAACACACACACGCACAAAAAAAAAAAAAAAAAAAAAAAAAAAAAAAAAAAAAAAACCTAAAATTTGCTACAGATGCCATGTAATACAGTTACGAATTTACAATTCACATCTTAAGTTACTTGAAAAAAAACAAAAAAAACATAAAGCACAGACCTCCAAGGCTTGCTTGAGTGTGTTCTGCTCATGAGCTTGTGCTGCTATCCTCTCCTTGGCTTGCCTGTTTACTTTTGATGCCTCCGATATTTCTGCCATTGCCACTCTCACATACTCCTTCTCTTGTGCCAGAGCTTCTTTCTCCTTCTCAAGTGCATCAGCTTTCATCCTGAGCTGCTTTTTTGCACCAGTCACATCCTCCGCTGTCCTTCGCGATTCCTGAATCATCAAACCAAAATTGGAAATTCATCCTTCTTTCAATGCCTATTAAAGTTAATTAAAAACCTTTTTTCTCGGGTTTACGTGTCTGTGTCTGTCTATCGAAAAGCTCATCAAGCATCAGGAAAGATCTAGCACTATGCATAAAAAGTTGTAGAGGACAAATGCTAAGAAGAGAGGCCAACAAGGACCCGGTCTGCGCCTGTCTTTTAAAAAGCTCATCAAGCATCAGGAAAAATCTAGCACTATGCATAAAAAGATGGAGAGGACAAATGCTAAGAAGTTACCCTGGGGAATGGGGTGACTCTGACCAGAAAGGAGCAGTACTCCCAGTACAGTCATACTTTTACAGAGGGTTTTATAAGAACTCGGGAAACCATAACGTGTCTGTGGTTTTCATGGAAATACATTCAACTGACGCCCGCCATGCTTTGCAGGCTGATTTGAGTGAGAGAATGCCCACATTTCCACTTACTCATTCAAATGACCAAGGCTGAAGATCCTGGCAGCCCCTATGGTCGCCTCTTCAATATCTCTGTTTGGCATTAAATGGATTAGTTTGAGACTCCTTTTACATCAAGGGAAGCCTGGAGTCATAAATCATGGGATTGGGAAAACCCTGCATATACCATTGGGCCATCAACTTGCGGCTCCAACCTCCAGCAATTCTCCAATCTACCATTGCACACATCAAATTCTTGTGCGAAAGCGCCTTAGTGGGACTCAGATGTGAAGTGTCTGCTCTTCAAGCCTCATTTTGTGGTGCAAGGGACACTGGACCTGTTTTCCAGCAGGTGTTGCTCCCCAAAAATAGATCGGAGCCAACAGATGGCCTGGCCCGATCTTTAGGAAATGGGTGATAATCCTTTACAACAACGGCCACGGCAGAGTCCAAGTCAATGCCTTCTTGTCACCGCCTCATAAGATGTCTAGATTGGTCCGTCAAGGCGATCCCCTCGCAGTGCCGCTATTCCTGTTTACAACGGAGGCCATTGCATCCTTCCTGCGCAAAGACCCCTCCATCCAATGCCTCGTGGCTGAGCCCGGATCTTCACACACCAGGTAACCTTACCAGTCACGCTGCTCTTTGCAGATTACCTGACAGTCCTCATAAGAGCATCTGATTCCTCTTT
The DNA here is from genome assembly GCA_003427395.1 of Chara braunii. Classification (NCBI taxonomy): domain Eukaryota; kingdom Viridiplantae; phylum Streptophyta; class Charophyceae; order Charales; family Characeae; genus Chara; species Chara braunii. The sequence goes on from BFEA01000215.1 coordinate 898,635, forward strand.
TCAGGGCCATGGATGCTCTCCGCCTGGCGTCGGAAAACGGAGATCAATTGGCACAAAACCTAAGCCTGGTGGCTCGCCGATACCGACTACCCCAGCCAGGGCGAAACACCACAAGGCTTGCAATGGCAAAATGGTGGTCAACCCCTACGATACCTCGGAATTAGGATCACTAAAAAGGGACTGGATCATTCAATGGTGCACGACCTCCTCATCAAAATGCTACAAAGAATGAAAGCATGGTCGGGCACCTCATCGTCTTTATACGCCAGGAAGCTGGTGCTCAATGTGTCGGTCTTCTCGGTGTTATGGTACGCAGTCACCATCTGGTCCCCACCAAACACCACCGCACGTGTGTGATAAGCCAGGATCCGTACTCGGCGGCTTCCCGTTCCCACGAAAAGCCCCGAAGCACGGATTCAAGATAATAAGGGAAAATAGGGCTTCATTTCTTTTTCGTTCTTTCTTTTTTTTTTTGGAAAAAAGGGACGGAGTAGAAAATGTAATTTGGGTCTCGCGTGGCCGGTTAGCAGCCCCGCCAAGAAATTCAAGAAGCAGTTGGGACTTGGCAGGAGTACAAATTTCGAAACCTTTGCGCGCGCGGCTGTTTTTCAATTTTTTGCGCGCCACGTAAACCCGCTCTTCCGTTCTGCATCCTCGTGCCATCTTCCCTTCTTGTTGCGTATTCCCTTCCTGCATGCCTCTTTGTCTTCCCTCTAAACGAACTCCGATCCCCTTCTTCTCCTTTTCCTTCGAACGATTGACTGTCTGATTGGGTTGGTCGGGCCAATGTGGTGGTAGCGGGAAGCGCACCCCACTTGGAAGACCACCCCAATCATGCAGATCATCTGACTCACCTCCTTCGATCCTTCTGGAACGTATGCCCTTCGTCTATCCTGCCATTCTACACCCCGTGCTTCGCGCAGCCCCCCCGCCGCTTCCCACGCTATAAATTCTCGCAACCCCTTCCTCTCACTCTCTTTGATCTCGGCTGCAAGCTCCGCAATCTATGCGCGAAGCCCGCAGCGCCGGAAAGGCTCAACGTGCCCCGTGGTGGACGGAGTGACGGCGGTTGGCAGAGTTAGTGGTAGAATTGGGGTAAGGCAATCGGAGGGACTGAGCGGTGGTGGAGATCAGACGCTGGCAGCGGCAGGGCCTTGTGGCTATGGTTGTCGATGGTTTTGACGGATTTGGGACTAGGCCCGGAGCAGCCAATCGTGAGAATTTTGTATCTTAAAACGAGTTCTTTCTCCATTGTTGCCTTGTCCTCGTGTGATGTGTGCATGGTCCCAATGTGTGGGTAATCCGTTATGCATGTTCGGGTATAAAAGTCTATGGATGTTGAATATTGCATGGAGGGCTCTATGGGTAGGTCTGTGTATGCGCCTTCCAGCCTGATGATTGGAAGTACCGAGTGTGGATTGCTTGCATGAGTGCATGAATGTGTCTGTCCTTCCCCCTTTTATTCGCCATTAACCCGTGCGAGTGTGCGGGATAAGCGCCACCCTCCTTCCGTCGTCTCTCTCTCTCTCATCGTGTGCAGGTCGAGACCCCCAGGGGAGGCAGATAATTTCGAAGAGATCGGTCATCCGCATCCTCGCGAAGCCTCTAACCTCTTTGTGCCCACCCCGGGGTGCTCGAAACCGCGTTCAGGTTGATGCTACAGAGAGAGAGAGACGGAGAACGAGAGCTAGGCGCATCCTTTTTTGGCAATATTCGTTGGTTTTTGCATGGAGTCAGGTTTTGTCTCAACAGACGGAAGTGCAGGCCGTGGCCCAAGCTCTGGCCTTGTCTCGGAGCGTCGCAGAACCTTTCGCCCTTCCCGATTTCAGATGACTACAGCATATACTGCAATGCTGACATGCAGAGCCTACTGCGGCACACTGAGCCAATCCATCTTTATAACCCCACCCAGGCGTGCCACATAGGCGGGAGTGGGTTGGTGCTGATTGAGCGATTTTCTTCCGTGCCTTTAATCTTGCCCTACCCAGACCTCACGGTGCTGCCCTGGTTCGTTGTGCACGCCTCATGGCGGCCGCAGTTTAATTGCCACTGGTGTCGTCAGCGGGACTCGTGTGCTCGTGGCGACGGTTGGTCCTGGGGTACGAAGGAGCAGTCAGCTTCCCCGAACTCTCCTGCAACGCAGGTGCCCTCCCCGCCCGTTTTCGAACTTGGGTTCCACCGACCTGCCCGACCTCGAGCAGCCCCATGTTGTGTCGTCCGCAAGGACTCGACGAGTCGGACGTCGAAACTTGAACCCGATTTCGGGGCTCTGCCTCCAAGGGTCGTGCGAACCTGGCGCCTCAGGAAACGGAGCTCCGTTCCGGACGACTGCGGTTCTCTTCTCCCCTCCCCTCTCGTTTTGTTTTCTTCCCTTTTTTTTTTCATATGGTGATGACAGTCGGCCCGTAGGACCCCGTCGTTCGGCCCTGATGACAGCTCAAGCCCCTGCCCAAGCACCTCGACCTGAAGCAAGAGTCCCCCGTTTCGTCCGGGTGGCTCAACCCCCACGACCAAAAATCCTCAGGCACGCCCCTAACTACTCTGATCGGCGTCTGAAGCACGGAACGCCGCATGGGGCATGAGGTTGGCGCATCACACGTGAGCTCCACTTGAGGGTTGCAACATACCTTTCGACGAGAGACCAGGCAACTGCACACTGCATTCCGAAGTGTGTCCGAGCAGCGTTTCTCCTTTGTATTGATTCCACAAAGAATCCCAGTGTCGGTCGCCACTTGTTCACCTAAGGGCTCTTCTCAAAAGTTTGGCACCCTCTCTTGTTCGGCCCATCACCCAGCTCTCAATGCAATCCGACTCTTTGTTCTTGTCCTTTGCCTGGAGCCTCCAGCACTTCCTTAGTAATAGTCGCCCATGTATGCCATGTCAATGATACGCCTTAATAGTGCGCACAAAGGGGTGCCTATCCAGAATTCATGGTTCTGCTTTTTCCTGACGCCTCGGCTTCAACACTCGTTGTGTGAATCTTATATTGTACATTTCGACCTCGGTCGAGATCCCGCCAGGCAATTTGGCTGAATCCACTCCTCCCCAAGTGTTATCAACAAGGAAGTAAACGGCGGTGTAAGGCTGGAGCCGCCCGACAATGGGAGGTAGACGAACCCTCGATGAAGGAGATAGTCGCACAACTTGTGACGCTTGTGGCCCCTTTAACCGAGTTTGTTCAAAGCTCGTAAAGGCAAAGGGTGGAAGTGGCACAGAGACAGTAAGCGGCAGCGGCCGCAGAGACGGTGCCACCTCGGCCTGTTGTGGTTGGACCTACTCAGCCTATACGATGTTATAATTGCAATCAGCCCGGGCATTTGGCCAAGGACTGTGTGCGACCCCGGGCGCAAGTAGGAGTTGTTGGCCCGTCCCAGATCCGGCTAGCAGCTCCAACCGTTGCAGTAGGCGCACAACTTGTGACAGTTGTGGCGCCTTTAACCAAGTTTGTTCAAAGCTTGCAGAGGCAAAGGGTGGAAGTGGCACAGAGACAGTCAGCAGCAGCGGCCGCAGGGACGGTGCCACCTCGGCGTGTTGTGGTTAGAGCTACTCAGCCTATACGATGTTATAATTGCAATCATCCCGGACATTTGGCCAAGGACTGTGCGCGACCCCGAGCGCAAGTAGGGGTCGCTGGCCCGTCCCAGATCCCGCTAGCAGCTCCAACCGTTGCAGGACAAGGGCGGGTGGCGACAGTTATGGACGCAGGGACCCCAAACATGGCGGCCCCGGTGGCCCCCGAAATTGGGATCGATGAATATATGGCGGTCGTGATTCTCAAACTCAGAACCATTGGCGTAATCCGCCATACCCTGCGCGTTACCGACAAAAGCGACTTGGGATCGTGGAGACCCGGATTCGAGGACCCTACGATACGGGGTCCAAAATACAAGGACGGTCAAATCGACGTACTAGATGCCTTGAAGGCTCGAGATCTGCGGATACCAGTACCCATTCCCTACCTGCTGACCATTTTGAAGGCCGCCAACAAGAAATTGATTGAAAGATGCCTGAAGAACCGTCGCCGGTTCGAAAAAGACCGAAAGGGTAAAAAGTTAGCGATCAACGACCCGTCGGTGGATATCAAAGCTCAACCATCCACCTCGAAAACTCACGCTGCCAACAACGTCGGAATGATCCACGACGTAGATCCACCACCGGAGAAACCGGAGGTGTTTCTTCGGGCTTATCTGATTACCTGGAAGAGTGTCGAATGTGACTGCAAAGCCTGGGGAAGCCCCTCGACCGCCATCCTGGATTCTGGATCGTCGGCCGTAGCCATCTCTTGGAGTTTGACGAAGTGTTTGGGTCGGGAGAAACCGGTTCAGCCCCTCCAACCCGACGAATTGTATGTATCCGCCACAAAAGACAGCATTCATTGTAAACGACGAATTATGGATGTTCTTATAAGAGTCGGGCGGGTGCATTGCCTGTGTGACACGATCGTATTGGATGTGCAGGCTTACGATGTGCTTCTAGGAATCCCGTGGCAGGCGACGGTAGGGGCGAGGATGCATTTCGACAGTTCCAAAATAGTGCTCACCTCGGCCCACCCTAAGCCCCAAACGATACCCATAAGGATGGTCGTGCGTGTACGCGCACAGCCAGCCCCTCGCATTTCCACCGAGGTTTGCAGAGTTAATATGGTTCGATGGGTGTCGATAGGCGAAGAAAGGCTTGCGATGGAAAACGAGAATTCAGACGAACCCAACCGATATCCGTTACGAACTCGAGACCGGTCACGCCAACTTAGGCGGCACGTGTCAATAGGGATTATCCAGAGTAAGTCTAGTTGGTCCGAGATCCTCTCCTCCAATGTACGTGGGGAACCTTTGCTAAGGGTGTCGCGAATAATCGACCTCTTGGAACCCCCTGCGTCCCTGTATCTCAGAATGGACCCCCTCCCGAAGAGGTTTGTTGAGCTTAGGGGGCTATGTGACCTGTCTTTTCAGCCCCCGCGACCCCTACTCACCGACGCCAAGGCCGCAGCGCTTCTGAAAGAAGAAATGGTGTTTCGACCCAGGACCCCGGAAGCACATGGGGTCCAAAGGAACTCCTCCAGCCTTTTCAGTGGAACCCTCCGTTGAGGCCGAAATCGAGGGAGAAATCGAAACGGAAAATGAACCGATAACTCCGACGGATAGTCAATTCATAGCCACCGTACTATCAGTCCAAACCGATAACTCTTTGTTCGGAGCCTCCCCAGAGGAAACAGCCTGGGTCCCAACTGTCATATCAACGGTCTCCCTTCCTAGTGGGAGCATCGATATTCAGATACCGGCCCATGTACCTAGCGAATATCGACCCCTTCTCCTTGCAGTAATACGGGCTTACCCCTAGGTGGTCAATATCCAAGATCACGATATAGGACTGACACACCTGATAAGCCCCACGATTGATACCGGGGACCACGCCCGAGCCTTGGAGACTGTGGACCGTACTGCTACTCCTTAAAGGAACGACAACTAGCCTTGGAGAGGGCACGAGAGTTCAAGCGTCTAGGATGGGTAGAACCCTCCCTAGGTCCATGGTCGTTCCCTGTGGTCCTCGTGCCAAAACGAAACGGGACAGTCCACGTTTGTATTGACTATCGAAAATTAAATGCAATTACCACCAAGGACGTTTATCCGTTGTCTCGTATCGATGATCTTTTGAAGGCCATCGGTTCTCCACGAGTCTTCTCGAAGATTGATATCAGACACGGTTTTCACCTTGTCTCAGTCCGACCAGAAGATAGACCCAAAACGGCCTTTGTCTTTATCGAGGGCACGTGGCAGTGGGTCAGATGTCCTATGGGAATATGCAACACACCCGCGACGTTCCAGCGAGCCATGAATATGGCTTTCGCAGAATTTGTCAACAAAACCCGCTTGACCCAACCCCTGGTAAACTTTTGTGTAATTGTGTTTATGGATGATATTTTAGTTTTTTCTAAAACGCACAAGTACCATATGGAACATGTTAAGTGGGTCATGCATGCATTGCAAGACGCGGGGCTCAAAGTGGCTTTGGAGAAAAGAGAGTTTTTTCTCTCAAAAATCTCCTGCTTGGGGTACATCGTCACCGTGGATGGCTTGAAACCGGATCCAAGGAAGGTGGTTGTTGTGCAAGGGGCGTCGGTACTGGTCACGCTCACTCAAGTTCGAGCTTTCCTCGGTCTGGCTTCGTACTATCGGCAATTCATCCAAGGGTTTGACAGCGTCGCCAAGCCTCTGACACATTTGTTGAAGAAAGAAGAGCAGTTGATCTGGACGTTAGAGTCCGAGGCGGCTTTTCGGGAGCTAAAAAAGGCCTTGACTACTGCGCCGATCTTGGTGTGACCAGATTCGACAAAACCGTTTGCTCTGCACATCGATTGGCAGCCGCAGGCAATATCGGCGGTGCTGACTCAGCAGGGAGCAGACGATAAGGAGCACGTCATCAAATACGCATCGAAGACCCTAAGTCAGTTGCAATCAAATTATGAAGCTTGCAAGGGCGAGTGTTAGGAGGTGGTGTGGGGAATCCAACATTTTCGATCGAACCTCCACGACCAGAAGTTAGTTCTCGTGACAGATCATCAGCCGTTGTTGTCTTTACGGAACAACACGGATTATACGGGAACCTTGGGAAGGTGGGCAGTGAGGCTGCAAGATTACGACCTCGACATCCGCCACCGCCACCACGCGACCAAACAACACAAAAATGCGGACGGACTGACTCGCCTCCAGCCACCGAAGAAGTGCCCGAGGAACGAACGGCTCCTTCAGTGGAAGGAAGCTTCACCTCCGATGGAGCCTCGCTATGGAGAAGTACACGTCATACGCAAGAGAAGCACTGAGGCGCGAGATAACGACCCCTCTTGAAGCAGCGGCTACCCCTCACTCTCCCTCTAGCCTCTCCTTGCATTCCTGCTTTTTCTGCACCTTGCCTATGATACCGGACCGGGGAGATTCACACCCTGGAGGACCTAGTTTTATCTCATGGGTACGATGCAGCCACTGCTGCGTGACTTGGTCCCACGGGCGTTAGGTACCGAAACGAGGAGTGGAACTGTTCCAACTGCTGAAAGGACCAAGTACCCACAAAGAAACGGTATATAGAGGCTAGGACAATAAACAATTTTTTGCCAAGTGTCCGTAGAGCAGAGGTCTGCACGGATCTTCTCTTGTTGAGGAGACTCAAGGGAGTTGACGGAGCTTTACCGAGGCGGAACGTCGGCGAGTCACGGAACGGGCTCATGATTATCGATGGCAGGAATCAGCCTTGCAAAAACGGAAAAACAATGATGATAGCGGGTCTAGTTGGTTGACGGTTCCACACCCTATCGCTAGGTTCGATTAGACACGAGCTGCCCACGAAAAGGATGCGGTCCATTTCGCTGTCAAGTACACAGAAAAGCTATCGAGAAAAATGGATGGTATTGGACGGGAATTCGGGAGGATGTCGGATACATCGTCCAGAATTGCCCGGCTTGTGGGCCTGATAAAGCGCCAGTACAAATGCCCCGAACGATGGTACAGACTAGGGTAGAACGGCCCTTCCAACGAGTTAGCATCGATACGACAGATACCAATATACCGAGAGGCCCAGTCGATCATGGTGAGCTCAATGTCCTTCTAGTGGTCGTCGATCATTTCTCCAAATGGATCGAGGCCTATCCTATGACTAGTCGGAACTCGCAAGAAGTGGCTTGGTAAATTAATTGCTTTTTATGCATGCATTTGGACATACAAGAGGTCCACATGGATAACGGGTCGGAATTCCAAGGAGAGGTAGAGCGACATCTCTTAAGGGTCGACGTTAAGATTTTGTACTCACCAGGGCACTGGCCACATGCCAGCGGGCTCGTAGAGAACACCAATCGAACGATTAAGACTGCCCTCAGACGGAACATCACTGCAGGAGATCCCAGGCCCTGGCCTGTCATAGTCGACCACATCTTGGCCATCTATCGGGCTACCCAACACGGCAGTACAGGGGTGTCCCCATTTCAACTGAGAACCAATAGTGTCCCCAGAGTGCAACTGCCACCTCTAGTGGGTACAAAAGTTAGAGCGACTCGAGCTCAACACTGAGAAAAGGCCCAGCATGACATGGATCTGATGGCTAGGACCTACCCCGCATTGGCCCGAAGGTGACAGAGGGTCGTGGATCTGACGCACCAGCGGCAGATCAAAGATTGCGAGAACCGACATGCCTCCACTGGTCCCCTGCCCCACTATAAGATCGGGTATCTAGTGCAGGTACGGAAATTCACGCACTCCTCCAAGATCCATCCTCGCTGCACTGGCATTTACGAGGTGACGGAAGTTGGCGGACGAGGCCACCACTCCGTGAAGATGATCCCCCGACACAGCACGCAGGCCAGGCCGCTGACTTGCCATGCTGCTGCCCTTCGTCTATTCCAGCCATCGCTGCATTGCGAGCGGGCTCCGGCCCCGTCCAGGCATTCTCCCTCTGCTTCCTTGTCCTCCCCTGCTTCTTCTTCTTCCTCCTTCCAATCCGCTTCATCGTTTGAGGTTGAGGACTCGATCGCGCAGGAGGAGCCAGCACCAGCAGGGGAATGAGCCAGTGGAGCATTTTCAAATGCTGATTATCTCTTGTGGCATCGATTCAATGATGATCGGCAGCTCTATACGACTACCAACAGGTGAATGTGCTCGGACCCAGCATCGCAGATCTCGCCACGTACTCGCTCCTGAGCGAACGAGTGACATACGCGGGAATATACGTGGACATTACGCAGCTGCCTGGCCAAGAAACCACCAGGGGCTTCATCGAGTTTTGCGCGCTTCAGGTGGACCATTTTTGTGCATAGCGTCGCCACGTTCATCGGCGATTTGATGCTTTTGGACGATCGACACCGGGAACCGGTGTGAAACTTTCAGCGAGAGTACGCGGTGCAGGTGGCGAGATAAGTGGCACGTGTGCAGGGAAGGGCCATCGATTCACACCTTACCACTCGCTGCTGAGATGGGCGTCGGACGGACCACTGGCACTAGTGCCTCAGTTGCCTGCGCTTCTCTCGCCTGCTGATTTCCTCAACATCCAAGCCATTCCCCCTCCCTCATACTAAATGCCTCCCTTCTTTTCTTACACCACCCTCCCCTATCAACTCACGGAGAGCCCCTGCCCCATGCGCAACTTCTCAAAGTACGTGGTAGAGCTGGAAGACGTGGAGCCGCTGCTGCAAGCTGACAAGGACGCGTGGGAATTACACCGGGCGCTGTATGGATCGGTGGTGTTGGGCATGTTCCGGTTTGCCGTGTCGTTCGACGAGCACAATATCGCTGAGAATCTGCGCGTGTACTACGTCATTTACGGCCCAAGCTGGAGAAGGAGGGTACAGTGGCATTGTACCCGTTTGGGGAGATCGGAACATGCACGCCGGGATTGTTGGAGCTCAACCATATCGAATTGCTGTCTATCGCGCAAGTGATCACCAACGAAGAGGAAGATCTCCAACTTCGCCTGCGAACAGCATCGGCTCCACGGCGATGCTACCATGCGGTGGTGATACCGGACTATATCGCACGGGAGGGAGAAAAGGTGGTTAGCATCGTTGACAGGAAGTCGCTGCAGCCCCCCTCATCCTATCCCAAGCCAGTAATCGCGATGACCCTCAGGAAGATGCCCAAGAAGAGACGTTGACAGCCATCGCCAGAGACGCAAGGAAGCCGAGTGGGACCCGGAGAAGAGGTGGACCAGGCCGAGCGGGTGTGGAACCCAGATTCCGTTCCGGAGAGCAAGGCGACGCAAATCAAGGGACCTCCATCGGGAGAAGGGGCAGGCTCAAGCAGATTTCGGATATGCCGAAGCCCTTGGGAGCCGATACCACCACCGCCACTCCTTCCCGATCTCAATCTTGATGGAGCCGGCCCGTCAACAACAACAGGAGGAGGAGGAATGGGAGGAATACCATATCCCGCACCCAAACCCCCCATCCTCGCAGGACCTTTCCGCTTCCACCAGCCACCCAGGCGTGCCCCGGTCATTGACCTTAGCAGTTCCTCCGAACCGGACGGTCCAACCGACGAATGTCGCATTCATGGTGGAGCCTGCAACAATCAGGCTCGAAGCGATCGAGGGGGCCCTGCGTCCTGATCCTGCATGGGAGCCATATTTGGAGCCGCCATT
>BFEA01000215.1:909115-951659 GCA_003427395.1 Chara braunii
CAATCAGGCTCGAAGCGATCGAGGGGGCCCTGCGTCCTGATCCTGCATGGGAGCCATATTTGGAGCCGCCATTTGAAGGTGCGTCGTGGCCAGACTGGCAGGAACGCTCATCTACGAGGTCGGCCAGCGGCCGAATGTAATGAACCATTTCCTTGTCATCGCGGTGCTCAAGAGGGAACCACGGTCGTATACCGAAACCCATCTGGTGATGGTGGGTCCCGGGACTCGCACGGTGCAGCGACGGGTCTGCGGGCCATTGCGGGTCTGGCGCCACGGGTTCTGGCACACGTAGTTGGGCCTTTCTCTACCCCTCCTTCATCCAACACCACTTTAAAGAAGTGGAGGCGTCGACAACTCCGGCTTAGCTAGTTGCCTTTCTTCCTCCTCTTCCTCCCCATCTTAATCATGAGATCAACCACTTCCTATGAGCTTCTTCTTCCTCTTCTTCTTCTTCTTCTTCTTCTTCATCTAGCTAATTAGAAAGGTCGTGCGGCAAGAACACGCTGTGTATCCTGTAAAAAAAAAAAATATATATATATATATATTTTTTTTTTGATTGGGCCAGCTGACGATGAAGGGGCCGCCTGATCATGTGTATAATGGGAGGGCAGATCCACAACGATGCGGGATGCATCGAAGTAGCATAGGTGATGCATTGGGCCAGTTGAGGAAGAAATGGCCGCCCGGATCCTCAAAGTAATTAGAATGTCAGTACAACAGTCAGGAGACTGCTATTTTTTTTGGAACCCCCTACGCATCACAGATGTGATAAGCCAAGATCCGCACTCGGCAGCTTCCCGTACCCTTAAGGGAAAATCCCACGAAAAGCCCCGAAGCACGGATTCAAGATAGTAGGGAAAAACGGGGCTTCATTTCTTTTTCTTTCTTTCTTTTTTTTTTGAAAAGAGGGATGGAGTAGAAAATGTAATTCGGTTCTCGCATGGCCAGTTAGCACTCGCGCCAAGAAATTCAAGAAGCAGTTGGGACTTGGCGGGAGTAGGAATTTTGAATATTTTGTGCGCGCGGCTGTTTTTCGAAATTTTGCGCGCCACCTAAACCCGCTCTTTCGTTCTGCATCCCCGCGCCATATTCCCTTCTTGCTGCGCATTCCGTTCCTGGATGCCTGTTCGTCTTCCCTCTAAACGAACTTCGATCCCCTTCTTCCCCTTTTCCTGCGAACGATTCGTTGTTTGATTGGGTTGGTCGGGCCAATGTGGTGGTAGCGGGAAGCGCACCCCACTTGGACGGCCACCCCAATCACGCAGATCGTCCGACTCACCTCCTTTGATCCTTCTAGAATGTATGCCCTTCTTTTGTCCTGCCCATCTACACCCCGTGCTTCGTGCAGCCTCCCCGCCGCTTTCCACGCAATAAATTCTCACAACCCTTTCCTCACTCTCTTTGATCTCAGCTGCAAGCTGCGCAAGCTATTTGCGAAGCCCGCGCCGTCGGAAAGGCTCAATGTGCCCCGTGGTGGGCCGAGTGACGACGGGTGGCGGAGTTAGCAGTAGACTTGGGGTAAGGAAGTCAGAGGGACTGAGCGGTGGTGGAGATCAGACGCTGGCAGCGGCAGGGCCTTGTGGCTATGGTTGTCGGTGGTTTTAACGGATTGGGGACTGGGCCTCGAGCGGTCAACCGTGAGAATTCTGTATTTTAAGACGAGTTTTTTCTCCATTGCTGCTTTGTCCCCGTGTGATGTGTGCATGGTCCCAATGTGTGGCTAATCCATTATGCATGTTCAGGTATAAAAGTCTATGGATGTTGAATGTTGCATGGAGGGTTCTATGGGTAGGTGTGTGTATGCGCCTCCGAGCCTGATGATCGGAAGTACCGAGTGTGGATTGCTTGCATGAGTGCATGAATGCGTCGGTCCTTCCCCTTTTTATTCGCCCTTAACCCGCACGAGTGTGCGGGATACGCGCCACCCTCCTACCGTGGTCTCTCTCACTCTCATTGTGCTCAGGTCGGGACCCCCAGGAGAGACGGATAATTTCGAAGAGAACGGTCATCCGCATCCTCGTGAAGCATCCGACCTTTCCGTGCCTACCCTGGGGTGCCCGATACCGCATTCAGGTTGATGCTACAAAGAGAGAGACGGAGAAAGAGAGCTAGGCGCATCTTTTTTCCGGCAGTATTCGTTGGTTTTTCCATGGAGTCAGGTTTTTTCTCGACGGGCGGAAGCGCGGTCGTGGCCCGGGCTCGGACCTTGTCTCAGAGCGTCGCAGCACGCTTTCGCCCTTCCCGATTGCAGTTGACGACGACGTCTACTGCGATGTGGACGTGCGAAGCCAACTGTGGCGCACTGAGCTAATCCATCTTTATAACCGCACCCAGGGGCGCCACATGAGTGGGTTCCTGTTGATTAAGCGATTTTCTTCCCCGGCTTTAATCTTGCCCCTACACTGACCTCACGGTGCTGCACTGGTCCACTGTGCACACCGCGTGGCGGCCGCAGTTCAATTGCCACTGGTGTCGTCAGGGGGACTCGTGCTCGTGGCGACGGTTGGTCCTGGGGTACGAAGAAGCAGTCCGCTTCCCCAAACTCTCCCGCAATGTGGGTGCCCTCCCCGCCCATTTTCGAACTTGGGTTCCACTGACCTGCCCGACCCCGAGCAGCCCCGTGTTGTGCTGTCCGCACGGACTCGACGAGTCGGACGTCGAAACTTGAACCCAATTTCGGGGCTCCGCCTCTAAGGGCCGCGTGAACCTGGCGCCTCGGGAAACGGAGCTCTGTTCCCGACGACTTCGGTTCTCTTCTCCCCTCCCCTCTCGTTTTGTTTTCTTCCCTTTTTTTTTCATATGGTGACGACAGTCGGCCGGTAGGACACCGTTGTTCGGCCCTGGCGACAGCTCAAGCCCCTGCCCAAGCACCTTGGCCTGATGAAAGAGTCCCCCGTTTCGTCCGGGTGGCTCAACCCCCACGGCCAAAAATCCTCGGCCACGCCCCTAACAACTCTGATCGGGGTCCGAAGCACGGAACACCGCATGGGGCGTGAGGTTGGCGCATCACACGCGAGCTCCACTTGAGGGTTGCAACATACCTTTCGACGGGAGACCAGGCAACTGCACACTACATTCGCAAGGTGGCCTAGAAATACAAAATTCTTGACAAGAGCGTGGGCGGCCTGGGGGTCCTCAACCCGGGCCTGCAAGATGAAGCGTTGCGGATGAAATGGATCGTCAAACTCCTTACAGACTACAACCTCCCATGGGCCTCGCTGGCCTTGGCATGCATCCGAAGCCTGCCCAAGTACACGACACCTCCCAGCATGAGGGGATTACTCTGGGCCATGGCTAAGCCATGGGCAGCACAACGAGAGCAGCCTGAAGCTTCGAGGCACGACAAAAAGCAACTGATAGACACATGGCACGCCACACCCCTTGTCAAAGTCGCATACCCGACTAGCAGGGACGAAGTGCTTTGCCAGCCCCTTTTTTGTAATGATGCAATGACAGACTCAGAGGGACACCCCTGGCTCCTCACGGTGCAGGACAACCATTGGGGAACGTGGTTGGAGAAAGGGGTCTGGCAGATTGATCATTTGTGGAACGACACCCATGGCCGCTGGAAGACGTCGACCGAACTGCCCTGCCAACTAAAAGGATGCCACAGTCTAGAAGAGAACCTCTACTTCGTCATTTCCTCAATCCCTATCGCATGGCAAGCAAAGCTCCAAGGCCGGCCAAGTTGGGCAGTCGGTGATTGCGCACCCTGGGAAAGCGAACCTACCCCAACCCCAGTCCTAAAGTTCATCTTCCCCGTGGGGCCTGCAGCAAGCTGGAACAATATGCTGATGTACAACATACCACAATCTGGGGCTACTCTTAGCTCCGTACTCACGACAATGCCGATCCCCATCACAGTGAAACTGCACCTTCTCAAAAAAGTGAGGGTCCTGTAAACCACAGATCCCCCCCACAAACCCACCTCTTCGCCCCAGCTACCCCGCTGCGGGAATTGGAATTCGACTCGGTGGAATGGGGCTGGAAATTGGGGATGTCGCACGACTCAGTGCAGCGTATATGGGCCTTCACACAATACACAACACGTCTCAGGTACCACGTGCAAAGTCGCCACATAGACGTGTGGTCAACCTTGAAGCACCACTGGCAAACAAGGCTACAAATTTCCCTCCTAGCATCAACCAAAGCCCCCTGGCAGATCACCCACTCGGTAAGCAATCCCTGCCTCTGTTCCTTGCAATGGCTAATATTGTACGTCGCCCTGCCTGTCAACGAGTGGCTAAGCCGGCGACGCAGCAGGCAACACGCATCTGCATCGGACGAACTTTGCGTGCTGTGTGACACGGTACAGGCGGAAAATGTCCACCACAACCTCCTGCTCTGTGATGACGCTGCATCTGCCTGGGAGCTAATGGCAGCTTTTTGGGAATCAATCACCTTGAAAACCCTCCCGGTCAGCCCAACCGCCAGGATCTAAGGGCTGGCACTCCCGCCGGACCTCACAGCCTGGGAACGCAAACTTTTTGAGAGACTTCGACTGTTTATGTTGTGGCTCGTCTGGCGTAAAAGATGCCAGCTGACTATTCCCCAGACGGACTACATAGCCCCACTCACATGGCATAACCTTCGAGAAGAAGTGGAGCTAGAATACCACACCAACTGGAAGCAAACACGACAGAAATTTAAGGAAAACCCCAGCAAGCAAGGAGATTTCCTGCGGAAGTTCATCCATCAAACGCTCACCAATGGCAGAATTGCAACTCTACAGGGGAGGCACCTCCTTTTTGCATAAGGCAAGGACTCCCCGCGACTCACACGGCCACAGTCTTCCCCCAGCCCCCCCCCCCCCCCCCTCTCCCGTGACCCTGCCCCTTGCCTTGCTGGAATCCCCCCGACACCCGCAGCCACAGTCTCCCCCAGCCCCGCCGCCCCCCCCCCGTCTCCCACGACCCTGCCCCTTGCCTCGCTGTGAAGACAACCCCAACTGTTGCCACGAAGACAATGTAAGGACAGCATTGACACACGTCATCAGACGGAGCTGGTGGCCATGCCACCCGGCTGAAGCATCATGACTGCAGCACAGGCCGCGCTTGGCAGCTGACAAGCAGGCGAAGCACAATGAGACACTGGGCATCGCCGGGAACAAGGGAAGGATGGAAGGCGTGTTTACAGGACCGGCGAACCGTGCACTCGTGGAACTGTGCTACCGGCGGAAGGCAATTGGAGCATCGGGTGCTCCAATAAGGATGCACAAACCCGAGTCAAGTAATCTTTGGGGTTTCCCAGAGAACGCAGGGTCTCCTGGTGCGGTGTGACCCCCGTTTGGGGATCGCCACAGGCGTACGACTCGGGCAGGGGACAGGACACTACAGCGCAGGTAGGCACGAGCAGGACCGTGCACCGACCCTCGAGGCAGTGCACACGGAGTACCGTCAAAAAGGAGAGGATCAAGAACGACGGGGGTTTAAAGGGGACGGGATAGGAGTAAAGAGAGGAGTTGGGAAGGCAAGAATAAGGTCAAGATAGAATATAAGGAGGCTAGCCAAGGCCCAAAGGAAGCAAGGCGGGTCAGGGGTTAGGATAAGGGAAAGTGTGGTTCAGGGTTTGAGGCTTGGGAGGTTGAATGGAGTTCTGGCAATGTGGTCCACTTTGGCTCAGGCCCATGGGGTCCCGTCAAAAGCATAACGTTGGGTAATGCTCCCAGACCCGGTCCTTATGTAGGGTGGCTGGCCACGCTCGCTGTTATGTTGGAAATGAACGATCTGTTTTAGTAAAGAAAGGAAAAAAAAAGGTTGCCACCACTACTGCTGACAGTTTTATATGAACTCTGAAAACTAAGGGTTTCATAAAAACACTAGTCACGAGTTGTGGAGGGTACCCAGTCGCCCAAGGATGGAACCGTCATTGGGAAATACCCATCGCCGACAACGAAATCATTCAGTCGGAACTTGCAAAACCTTCCTCCTGCACAAAGTGAGGGATATCAAGTACTCTTCAAGCCGAGTACGATCCAAAAGAATGGGGATGGGCACAAAGAAACCAAAGGAAAAGCTTAGCTATTTCAGATTACATGGGACAGGGACCACTATGACATTGGGACCAAATTTGGATAAGAGTTGGGTCTGAGAACAAAAGATCCAACATCGGACATCTGTAATGACCTGCAAACACGAACTGAGACACACAACTGATTTTTTTGTTTTGCTCATGGAATGAATGCTTTGCTGAGTTTCCCGCTTGTTGCTGAGTTCTCTAAGTCTGTGTGTGTGCATGCTTGCTGGTCCGCATGCCTGTCTGAGTACTTGTCGGCTTGAGTGTGTGTGTGTGACCCGCAAGGGCACTTGTTCGTTCAAAGGGCTCGAAGGGCCGGTACTTACCCGTGGCCGTGACATTGAGGGTTGCAGCGGGGAAAACACTCAAGTAGTAGGTAGGTCGGTACCACACCAGGTAGAGGTAGATGTGCCTGGTACTCGAGGCTGAGCAGAAGAAGACAAAAGTTGGCATTTTTAGCGGCCCAGTAGTTGTAGGCTAGGTCTAGGAGGGTACCAGTCCAACCAGTTTGAGTCTAGGGCCTGTGCGGGCAATATCAGAGTCTGCAATGATGTTTCCCTCCAAAAGGGAGGAGGTACCGGTTGCTTGCAGGTCGCGCGGCCTAGGAAGTCACTCGCCAAGAGGCAAGCAGGCCGCTATATCTCCAGGAGGAGCAAGGTGCTCCTCCTCATTGTCGGTGTGCAAGTTTGGCGACACCCTGGTTGGAGCGCTGGCTGGAGCAGCGCTGATGGGGAAGGAGCAAGGACACGCAGGAGGAAGAAGACCAAGACTAGGAAGGGGGAACCCCAAAGGTACTTACCTGGCTATGGTGGTTGCCATCTTCATCACCTTGGTGGGTGCTGCAGCAGAAAGGCCCCAGTTGGGATAGAGCTACACCACGAAGCTTCGAGGCAGAGTGAGGCATGGCGGCCTGAGCTAGAGCAGCCATCACTGCTTTGTGTTGTCCTTTGGACAGCAGGGTGATGCCCTGGTGGTCCGCCATAGCCTCGACCTTGGAGGAAGGACGAAGAAGGGTGGCCATGGCTATGGTGGACCTCATGTGCTACCTGCAGTAAAAGAGGGATTCGGACATTGATTTTTGTTCAGCCATTCAGGAGAGTGTTTGGCGAAGAAGAAGAGCATTATCATTGGTCTATGCTGGTGCACATCATCTTCTTCTTCTTCTTCAAGTGGCAGGGACAGAGGGCCGCGAGACTTAGAACAGCGGAAAGGACTCGAGTAGTAGGTAGGTCGGTACCACACCAGGTAGAGGTAAATGTGCCTGGTACTCGAGGCTGAGCAGAAGAAGACAAAAGTTGGCATTTTTAACGGCCCAGTAGTTGTAGGCTAGGTCTAGGAGGGTACCAGTCCAACCAGTTTGAGTCTAGGGCCTGTACGGGCAATATCAGAGTCTGCAATGATGTTTCCCTCCAAAAGGGAGGAGGTACCGGTTGCTTGCCGGTCGCGCGGCCTAGGAAGTCGCTCGCCAAGAGGCAAGCAGGCCGCTATATCTCCAGGAAGAGCAAGGTGCTCCTCCTCATTGTCGATGTGCAAGTTTGGCGACACACTGGTTGGAGCGCTGATGGGGAAGGAGCAAGGACACGCAGGAGGAAGAAGACCAGGACTGGGAAGGGGGAGCCCCAAAGGTACTTACCTGGCTATGGTGGTTGCCATCTTTGAGGTACACGACACTCAAAGAGTGAACAAGTCCTTGATCCTAGAGACGAACGTCGAGGCTATCGTAAGAGGTTTCCTAGAAGTCTAAGTTATGCAAGTTGGGTATCCCAAGATCGATCTAACGGAATGGCTTAAGGTCACCCAGGGGGCCACTCTCGAAGAGATACTATTAGCGCAATACAAAGACCCTGACGTTGCAGCTAGAGTACGGATGCAACTCGATGAACTTAAGCGCGGCAAGTGGCAAGGCACCATGCACAAATTGCAGTTGCATGTCATGAAACTCTTTGCGACACTAGGATTGGAACTGACAGCGCAATCGTGCTTCGATGTCGTTACAGGTGCGGTTCCCACCCATTTCGCCAATCGCCTAGGCAAGTATTTCTTGGGTTACACTGACTAGTTTTCCTTGATGAAGGATGTAGTCAGTCTAGAGGTAGGAGACCTCTTTACCACAACAAGCAAAACATAAAGAACATTGTTCGCGGATGATTTTGTGGCAGCAACCATCTTGCTGCGCTTGACTTGTTGGAGGTGGAAGGGGAGGCCGAAGCAGATGACCCCACTTTTGGCGACGGCCAAGAACAGGACGCTCATACAACCTACTCTTCCACCCAAGAATCTGAGATTAAAAACAAAGATAAAAAATTCAGTCCCTTCAAAAGGACTGCCCATACTAAGGGAAACCAAAACTGGAATTCAGTCAGGAACTTCGTCGCATTCCCTAAGGAAGCCAAAATCCCAACCAATTCGGAGGACACAAGTACTAAACCTTGGGTGGACCTCCGAATTCAGTGAGGTTGAATGGAAGGCTAGGATAAAGAAGGGAGGTTGTCTGCACTGGCAAAAAACTAGTCATAAGGTCCAAGGATGCTTTGGGCTGCAGGGAAACTTGAATCGGGTGTAGAGGGTTCATCAACACACTCTACAGCAAGGGAGTCTGAACAGGTCAATGATAGTTCTCCAAAGGAACATGTATCGGGCCAACAGTCCTCCCAGTCCTCCCTTGAAGCCCCATCTTGTGTTGATTCCAAGGCTAATGGATGTAATGTTTTGTATGTTGAGCCTTGGGAGGAGTCAGAGAAGGTTGACTTTCACAATCACCTAGAGCATCAGGTTGAGATGAAACAACAACATGCTCAAGGGACAACAAAGTTGATCTTTTCCAAACTTCTCATTAACCACCGCTATCTTTGTGTCTTGATTGATTGTGGTGCCACGATTAATTTCATGTCACTGCACACGATACACAAAGTTGGTTTGGGAATGAAGCACGTGGCTTTGTAGAGCCCATGTCTGACTCAACTAGGCAACAAAGAGGTTGTCTCATCTACGCATGCAGTCAGAGGTGTGCACACTACCTTTGACAAAGAAAAAACTATCACAAACGCATTGAACTTCTATGTCCTCGACAAGTGTCCCTTCGACGTAGTCCTCGAGTTGGGCTGGTTGCAGTCCCAAGGCGGATGGACCAAGTGGAAGGAGCCGCTTTTCATAGTCAAAGATGATAAAGAAAAAACTATCACACATGCATTAAACTTCTATGTCCTTGACAAGTGTCCCTTTGACGCAGTCCTCGGGTTGCGCTGGTTGCAGTCCCAATGTGAATGGACCAAGTGGAAGGAGCCGCTTTTCATTATCGAAGATGCAACAAGGGAACGAGTGTCCCGTCCTCTTGGATGAGAAGCTCGACTCCCCGGTGACCTTTTTTAATGCCATGCAGTTCTGCAAGAAGTGGCGCAGGCATAAGGAGGTTGAACAGTTGTATGTCGCCTTTGTTCGTTCTACCCATGTACCTTCTACTTTGGCGACCAGTAATAATTTTACTTTGCATGATAAATCTATTTTTATCCCTACACCTACTTCTATTCCAAATGAGTCTACTTCAGATTCGGTTGCATTCACTAAGAACTTGCGACCTGATCTAGGTGATGCTTTTTCTGATCCCCCACCCTCGTCGATCCCAACAAGCATCCAAAGCCTACTCAACCGATTTCCGGAAGTTTTGGCCAAACCCTGTGGAGTTCACACGCGATCACTCCGACACACGATTGAGTTGGTCGAAGGTGTTGTTCCTCCAAAGGGTTGTGTATACCTTATGGGATCAGGTGAGTTGGAAAAACACTGCAAACAAATCGATGAGATGATCGACAAGGGATGGATTAAGACTAGCGAACCTCAATTTGGTGCACCCGTTCTGTTTGTCCCAAACAAAGGAGGCAAACTCTGTATATTTATTGTGGTCTAAACTGCATCACAAGAAAAAATGCATACCCATTGCCAAGCATAGATGATTTGTTTGATGTTGCACATGGGTGCAAGGTCTTCTCCAAGATCGATCTCAAGTTTAAATACCACGAGATTAAAGTTGATCTTGCGGACCAGCACAAAACTGAGTTCAAGACACGAGACGGGTTTTACGAATTTACCGTAATACCTCTCTATCTCACGAACGCACCGGCCACCTTTCAAAGGCTTATGGACAAGGTCCTCCGCGAAGATATTGGTCGGTTTGTGGTTGTGTATCTTGATGGCATTCTGATTGTCAGCAAATCGATCGAGAAACATATGAAGCACCTTGAGGAAGTGTTCACCATCCTCAAGAAACCGCAACTCTATCTCAACTTACAAAAATTTGAGTTTGGGAGGGACAGTGTAATCTATCTTGGGCACTGGTTGTCTGTTGCAGGCCTCGAGACTGGGGCAACCAAGGTTGAGGTCATACGCAATTTGTCTCAACCCCGAACATCCACACAGTGTGTTCTTTCCTTGGTCTTGCATCATTCTATCCGAAGTCCGTGCCCCGATTTTCTATTGTTGCTCGCCCGTTGTCCAAACTAACAAGCAATAACGTATCTTACACGTGGGGTGCAACATGTGAGACCGTTTTTAAAGCCTTGAAAGAGGTCTTCGTAAGTTATCATGTACTCTGCATTGCAGATTCAAAACTCACATTCGTAGTCACTAAGGATGCGAGCCGGTATGGGATTGGCGCGGTGTTGTAACAAGATGATGGTGATGGCTTGCGGCCACTCGAGTACTACAGCAAACATGTGCCCAACGAAAACGTAGCAATTTCCACCTACATGTGAGAAATCTACGCATGGCTTTGTACCATTGGAAGCGCTATCTTTTGCGACGCCACTTCACAGTTCTCTCATATCATGAGACTTTGAAATGAATCAAGGAGCAAACCACCTTGTCCCCTACGTTGACTCACTAGTTCCATGAGATTGACATTTTTGTTTTTGAACTGAAACACAAAGGGTTGTTATAATCGAGTTGTTGATGCATTGTCTCGCCACCCCGAGTATATGACTTGCCTTATGAACTCCTACGACCTCCGGGAGAAACTGAAGGAGGAGTTCGTGAAGCAAACTGCCAAGGACCCAAACCTTAGTCCAATCCTTGACCAGCTACGGGCGGACCCCAACGGTCAGCCTGATTTTCACAAATGTGAACGGCTGGTTTTCCTGCGCTATGGAAAGAATGACCGTTTGTGTGTACCCAACCATGAGCCTCTCCGCACACACTTTTTCGACTTGGCTCACAGTCGAAGTGGACACTTCGGCATGGCAAAGACTTACGAAAACCTACTACGACAATGCGATTGGCCTAGTATGAAAGGATCTGTTGAAACGTTTGTGGTCGAGTGTCAAGTCTGCCAACGAGTCAAACCATCAAGACAAAAGGCCAGCTTAAACCTCTTCCCATTCCCGACAGTCCCGAAGAGTCTGTTTCCATCGGATTCCACAAACATGGGAAAAATAAGTAACAATGGTTATTCACAAGTGATGGTGATTGTTGATCGTTTTTCCAAATTTCTAAATTTGATTTCATTGCCACGTGGCATATGACCTGAGAGGCGTTGGCTATATCGACGCCTGTGGGGTACAGCGGAGTCAGCCCTTGGTAAACTGAAGTGCGAGTGCAGTGGCAACTGCAATCATGAGGAAGTAGATGTGTCAGCACAATCAGCGCGCTGCTCGTCATCAGCAACGGGGCGTTGATCACCACCAGTACCATCATCAACAGGGCGCGGTTCAACACCATCATCACAATAATGGTTCGTCATCATCATGAGGGTGCTGCTCGTCATCATCATCATCATCATCATCATCATCATCATCATCATCATCATTATCATCATCAACATCAATAGGGTGTGGTTCAACATTGTCACCACGATAATGGTTCGTCATCATCATCAGGGTGATTCTCGTCATCACCATCATCGTCGTCAAGGTACTGCTCGTCATCATCATCGAGGCGTAGGTCTTCAATTCTGTTGGGCACTAGTATCATCATCATTATCAAGGAGCCTTCTTCAGGGTTGCTGCTCGTCACTCATCGTTGTATTACCATCATCAATAGTTCACCATCATAGGGCATGGTTGGCGAAATTCGTCATCATAGGGCGCTGCTCATCCCTATCATCACCATCATCATCATTATCATCATTAGGTTATCATCAAAGGTGCTCATCATCAACACCATCATCATGCTGTTGTCATCACAGGGCGTTGGGCATCATCATCATCATCATCATCATCATCATCATCATCAATTTGTAATCATAGGGGCTGTTGGTGCTGCTCTTTAGTATGATCAGCATCATCATTCTGTCTTCATTCTCATCACTACCATCACCATCATCATCAGCATCATCAGTTTGTCGTCATTAGATGTTGCTCTTCAAGGAATTGTTTGCCTTTCACATTAGCGGGTGAGTTGGTCGTCACCATCATCCTCGTCATCATCATCTTCAAGGTGTTGTTCATCGTCATCAACAAAATCCAAAAAAAAATATAATCTACCTTTTCTCCATCATAATTTTCAGAAATTTCCGATTCTTCCACTCATATCTTAGGAATCCTATTTCCTAAATTCCTTGTTTCTTCTTTTCTCCACTATTAATTTCTAACGGCTGGGGGGTTGGGGGTTTAAGGAGGAGAGCTCTACTTTGCAGGGGTTTAACAAGGTGGGCGGTGAAATGCCCTGGAGGGAGTGGGGGCAGATTTTTGGGGGATGCCTTATTCTGGGGCTGGGAGAGATGTATGGGTTGGCATCATATCCCAGCAGAGGCAGATAGGGGTAAGAGGTTGGTTGAGGCATACTTTGGGTGGAACTGGATGCCTTAGTGGAAATTGGGGGAGGGAGCAGGTATGTCCCAAGTTGGGGCCGATAAGGAGAGCTTGTTGCGAGGCCGCAGCCTCTATGAGCCCCTTTCAGGCCCTTTTCAGCAGCACGCCGGCCGCCCTAAGAGAAGGCAAGCTCGACGAGGACCTCAGGGCCTCTATTTCGGCCACCGCGCAACTAAGGAAATTCAGGCAGTTGCGCAGCGCCAGTTGGTTGAAAGAACCCAGGCCCTGGGCCGCCTGTTTGCATGTATCGAAAGCAAGCCCTGGGCTGGATACGGGGTATGGGCCAAACACAGGCCGAAGGAAGTTGGGCACAAGCAACCACCTCAGGCCCTAGGCCTGATCTGTTTCGGGCTGGGCCTCAGCCTACCGGGGCCTACCGGAAGCTTCTTGGGAAAGGCCCAGTGCAGCCTGGGACAGAACGCAGGCAGGCCACTTCCATATAGCAAAGGGCCTGCCTCCACATTGGGCATTCAGGTGCTGGCTGCATGCTGCACAAGCGTTGTCGCGCTAAAGCTGGCTGGTACTCACGCGCTCACGGGCGAGCAGGAAGGAGCAGGCAGCCATAGCCGAGCTGTGCTGCTGTGAGCCGGGTGTGGCGCAGGGTGGTCCTTGGGTGCAAGTGGCATCTGTGTGTTGGGGAACGAGGTTGTGAGTAAGGCGAGAGACATACCTGGTGCTGGAAGCGTGCGACATTGGTCGCTATATGCTCGTACTTCGGGAAAGTTGTTGACATCATCTTCGGCATTATAGTCTAGGCTAGATAGGATCTGTCGTTTGTAGTTGGGGCACCGAGCGCCAGATAGGTTATCAACATTGGTTCTTCGTTGATGACAATGATTATACCAGCATTGTCAATTATGAACTTGTGGTGTGCTCTTATCTGGTGAAACTCGTGATGCAATTATGCTCTTGGTTCGAGGTCACGACTATCGAGTCTTATGTGTATGATGCTATTTGATTGCTGAAGTTCGCTATTGCTCATCTTCCTTGCATTGTAATCAGGGCGGTCCTTTTCGGTGGAGGCAGCGGAGAAACAGGGGGAGATGGAAGGGGGGGAGGGGGGAGGGGGGGGATAATCCATAGAAACGTTCGGAATTCTGATTCTCCTCTTAAGCATAAACAAATTATTTCTGGTGGGGTGGTGGGGTGGTGGGGTGGTGGGTTGGTTTTGGGGGGGAGAGCTCTACTCTGCAAGGGCTTCACAAGGAGGGAGGTGATTGCCCTGGAAAGGAGACGGGGCAGATTTTGGGGGATGCTCTATTCTGGGGTTGGGGTAGATGTATGGATCGGCATCATAGCCCAACAGTGGCAGACAAGGGCAAAGGGTTGGCAGAGGCAAACTTTGGGTGGGAACTGGATGCCTTTGTGGGAGTAGGGGGGGAAACAGGTCTGTCCCAAGTTGGGGCCAATGAGGAGTGTCCATGATCAGGGGCGGTCCTTTTTGGTGGAGGCAGCGGTGGGGCAGGGGGACAAGGGGGACAGGGGGGAATTTCTACATCCTTTGTTAGTATTTGGTGGGACTTAAACAAACACCCTTGTTATTCCTGGTAGTTTAAAGAATCTCTTGGGACTCTGAGGATCTGCTGGTGATTTGTACGAAGCTGCACTGAAATTAGACTGTTATATTCAGGATCCGTGGCTGTTCAATGCCAGAACGACGCTGGCCGGAGCCGGGGTGATGCCCTGTAACTTGCCAAAGGCGAGGCCATGAGGCCTTGTAGAGAGATTTGGGGATGCTATGCGGGGGCATCCTAAGGGACAGTTGGGGGTTGCTGACACAAGACGACACTGGCCGGAGCTGGAATGACTCACGTTGCTCTGTAACCTAGGGTCGTGAGGCCTGGACGAGTTTGTCAGAAGAATAAGTCAGTTTTAGTGAGCTTTGTTATGATTTGTTGGAAATCCCTTAGATCCTCGAGTGTTCGAAAAATTGCGGTGGATTTCAGGAGGTATTTAGCGATCATAAAAAAGGATTAGTCTTCTCATCATCTATCCCGAAGTCCAGTAGCTTGTTCATGATCTTGGAGGATACTCTCAAAGCTGAAACCGGGTAAATGGCCCCGGTACCTCAATCGGTTCATAAATTGTTTTGTACATGTCTTCATATGGGACGTTGGGCCCGATTCCGAGCACGAGCTGCTCCCCACGAATAGATTGGAGCATGTTTTCGGAAAAAAAATAAAAATAAAATAAAATTTCATTGCCACCTCATGCCCCAAATGAAGTTGCCATCCGTGAATTCCACCAGAAGTACATTCTATTGTTCGGACCCCCGAAAACCCTTGTGAGTGATCGGAACCCGGGCTTCATAAATACTGAATGGAAGGACTTCACGTCCCAACTCCCTGGCCTCAAATTGAGCGTGACATCTGGCCGACATCCCGAAGCTAACGGTTCAACAAGACTGTGTTCCAACTTCTCCGTACTTTAATCATTCCGGATCAGGAAACGTGGGATGAAGAGTTGTATTCAGTCAAGGGGTTGTACAACAACTCCATCCATTCTTTCACCGGCATGACGCCAAACAGGCTGCATTACGGTTGGCAGATTCGTAATCCGCCCTCCTACTTATTCCCTGGACAGCCGGCTGGTTTAACACCCGACAGGTCTGGCTTCAGTGCCAAGTGTGATCGCTTGCTCAAAGTTGCCATTGCAGCAATGACCCAACGACAACACACCATGATCCATCATGCGGATAAGAAACGTCAACCTTCGGGTATTCAAGTGGGAGGTTATATCTGGGTCAAGACGTCTGAATTTTAGGAAGAGGAGGGAGTGTCACACAAACTTCTCCCTCTCTATTATGGTCAGTGGGAAGTTCTGGACGTGATTGGCAAGGATTAATTCGGTCCTTCATATACAATTGCCGTGCCTCCTCATCTGCGCACGTACCCAGTCTTTCATGCATCAAAGTTCTACATACATTGTGATGCTGAGTCCTTCGACTATCATGAAGACATGATTCCTTGTGCAAACGAGATCGATAGAAACAAACAGCATGTAGAGAAGGGACGTAATAGACGGTATCAGATTCATTTCATGTATCACCCGTTGGACGATCTCTATTGGATCTCAAAGAAGGAACTGTTGCGCAGCGCACCTCACGTTGTTAAAGCCTACGAGCGACAAATAACCCCTAATGCTGTACCAAAAATCTATGCAATACTCGCTGCTACTAAGTACTCATGAAATCTCTTTGCTATGCAGCGTCTTCAAACCGGACAAACAACAGTCCGATGAAGAGGCATGCCCCGTGTCTTCATAGTGCTGGGCAAGCCCCAGTCATGGCTGCCCAAACGCTAGGAAGAAGATGACCTGCGTGCCCACTGTAAAACTTAGGGGAGCTCCAAAATAGCACAGCTCTTCCCCTATATTGAGTTTCCACTGAAGTGAGAAAAGATCCTGAAACTAGTCGCGCACAGCCTTCTTCAGCCGGACTCTCCTAGACGTAAGACAGACCAAACAGCAACCCCTATCTCAATGTCAAAACCATCCAGATCTACGGCCAAACAGTCAAGATCTACCTACATACATCTAGATAGCAACATAGAATAAGGGGGACCGAATCTACTGTAAGGCAGAAGATTGGCCTACGGGCCTACCCTTTTCCAGAGTAGAAAAGGACAAAACAACAAGGCTGAAAGGCCAAAGACTACCAAATAGAGACTACTAGCAACAGATCCAAAGATCAAGCCAAGTAGAACTTAAAGCTAGCAAACAACACATACAAAGTAGAGGTCACGGGATCAAGTCCCGCAAGGCTCAAAACAAGGAACCAACAAACACGGTCATACCTAGTTAGTATACAACCCGCCTGAAACCTGCAATTCATTGCAAATCAATCCCACCACCATTTCATGATGTGTATTAACGGCTGAAGAGTTTTCCTCAAGATATCCATGCCAAGTACAATCACAGCACATTCAGATGCCATAAGACTGCAACTCATGCAAGGCAGCTCCACAGTTTCACAGTTCATCTGTAGAAAACACACTTCCAATAGTTCAACAGCTCCACAGATCCAATAGTTCCAAAAATTCCATATTTCCACAACCTATAGAAAACACAATTCCAATAGTTGAACAGCTCCAAAGATCAAATAGTTCCAAAAGTTCCATATTTCCGAAGTTCCACAATCTGTAGAAAACACAATTNGAAAACACAATTCCAATAGTTGAACAGCTCCAAAGATCAAATAGTTCCAAAAGTTCCATATTTCCGAAGTTCCACAATCTGTAGAAAACACAATTCCAATAGTTCAACAGCTCCACAGATCCAATAGTTCCAAAAATTCCATATTTCCACAACCTATCGAAAACACAATTCCAATAGTTGAACAGCTCCAAAGATCAAATAGTTCCAAAAGTTCCATATTTCCACAACCTATAGAAAACACAATTCCAATAGTTCAACAGCTCCAGACATCCAATAGTTCCAAAAGTTCCATATTTCCACAACCTATACAAAACACAATTCCAATAGTTCAACAGCTCAACAAATCCAATAGTTCAAAAAGTTCCATAGTTCCATGATGCGACAATTTTGTAGACAACACGATGCCATAGGTCCACAGCTACACAATTCCACTGTTCTTTTGTTATTTGTTTTGAAAGGGCCTACTGCAATACCCCGCCTTATATGCCTTGTAGTGGCCTCAGGCCACACACAGGCTGTGACCCTGGTCTAAGGCCGCAAAGGCCAAGGGGGGAAAATCCCCTTCTTGGCCCAGGGCCTTTCTGCCTTACAGTTGACTTTCGTCAACTGCCCAGCGGGCCAAGAGTCAAAGTCTGTATGTACCCAACCCAGACCGCAGGTCAGACACACACTGTTGCATATTGTAACGTGCAGACCAGAACAAGAACCGACCTCTCAATGCAAAGTACAAGATAACACAGCGGAAGACTTAGATACGAATAATCCGAACAATCAATATTGCAATGCAGCCCTGAACACACATCATCATCATCGTTATCTGGTGTGAAGGGGGTCTGGCGCTTCACACAAGAAGACTGCGCCAGCCCCAACCATACACAGACGAAGAAGGAGGGGTTAGACGAAAGAGGAGGGGAAGATGGGAATGTCGTCAACACCAAGTCTCGGTACAGGCCCAAATAGTCCCTCGTCGAAATGTCTGAATCCCAATGTCCAGTCTGGATCCAATGTCGTCAAGTCTCAAGTCACAACTCTTTCTCTCTCTGTTGTAGTCTGAGAAGTCAGGTGGCGAGAGGGTGAGAAGAGATGGACTTAGAAGAGGAAGAAGAAGAACTCTCTCTCTCTCTGTGTCCAGTACTAAACTGTGAAGTTGGCGCCTTGATGCAGGTACCACGAAGATGGAGCTGGAGCGATGGCGCCACAGGTAAGTACCACTGGCCTCCGCCAGTCTCTCTCCCACTCTGCGATCTACCACCTACCAGCGCCCAGCGCTGAAGACTACAACTACAGCTATGGCGCCCAGCGCCGAAGACTACAGCTAGCGCTAATACCACCTAGCGCTGAAGACTACTGCAGCGCTCCTCCTGAGTGCTGCGGCCGAAATCCTGAAGACTACTCGTGTGCACTGACCACTACCTACCCGTGAAGTGCCTAGGACAGTCCTATGTACTACCGGGGTGCCTCCTGACTGCTTGCGAGCAGTCCAGGAGGCTGCTCTTGCCAATGCCGATCGGAGGCAGGGGCTGCTGCTGCAGCTCCTGCTCAAACTCGAGGAACAGGCTATTCTTGGCCTGTTCCGCATCCCTGTTTACGTGCCTGAGTCTTAGGGGCAGGTCAAAACAATGAGGGCCTGAAAATGGCCCTCCGTTTCAGGCTGGAAAAACTCTGGGTCTGACAGACCCAGAAATAGGCTGAAACGGAGTAGGGCCTGCAGGCCCTCGTTTTTCAGCTTTCAGGCTGAAACGAACGGGGCCTGTAAGCCCTAAGTTTTAGGCTTTTAGGCTGAATGTCCGGGACGGGCCCTGCAGGGCCCGTGTGGCTACGCAGTATGCCACACACACACTTGTTTGTCTGCAGGTACCAAGACAGCATCAGGACCAAGTGAAGGTCTGCAACTGTATGCAATCCAGGCCCTCAGCTGTGAGTCAATCTGGGCCACCGTGGGTGGGAGACCTGAGGCAGGTCAACTCGGTCAATCACTACATAAGACCCTGCCTCAAGGGGGTCAACATTCAGTCTTGCTATGCTGCCTTGACGCTGGCTTGACGCTGGCTTGACGCTGGCTTGACGCTGGCTGGATGCTGGATTGACGCTAGCTGTGCGCTGGCACTGTGGATGACGACGCGGGACTGAGGCAGCATGCTGGCGCCTTCATGCTGAGCACCAGCCTCTGCTGATGTGGCGCATGCCACTTGTCTTCATTGCTGACGTGGTGCATGCCACCTGTCTTCATCGCTGATGTGGCGTTGGCCACACTGTCTACATTGGGTGACTGGACGCCACAAGGAGAGAGATCGGGTTTGTGGATGATTGAGGAGGATCGGGATACTTACCTGAGGTTGATGTCGATACTGTGCGCTGTTGATATTCTCCAACGTCTTCACGAGAGGACTGTGCCACGTGGCACTTCGATGTGATCAGGATTTGTCAGGCTCGTTACTGGATACTGTTTTGCTGACGTGAAGGCGAGGGGAAGCCCGGAGGAGTGGGGAATGTTGGGCTACTCTCTGTGTGGTCATTGATGATTACTATCTCTTCCACCTTCTAATCTGTCTGTTCCCCCTCCACTCTCTTCGTCAACTGGAAACGAGACATTGTATCAGAGATCACATTCACGATTATTGGGGACATTGTTTAGAGTCGAGTTACTTTGCATTTCGACATCTGGCGGGTATCTTACAGACTGGGTTCATTACAGTTTAATATCGAATCATACCTTCTTCTTCGCAATCTGCTGTCAGGTGCCACGTGGCGCCCAGGCAAGTGGGAGGTGCCGCACGTGTATGGGACAAAACGCATTTATAAACGCGCACGATTAATATCACGAGTCTAGACATTGAGCACCACACGTGCGTGCAGCCCCCTTGAAGACGATGACGTGGACACTTTGAAGAGGAAGACGGCGACATTGCTTATGTGGCGCTTTGTTGCTTATGAGGCATTGCGATACTGGCGAGAGTATCGTTGGCAACAGTCTGACGTGGCGCTGGTAGATGAGAAAGAGCGAGAGAGAGTGGATATTGGGACGTGGCATCCTGCGTGGCATGGTGCAGGGGTGCTGACGTGGCATCCTGCTATTTGCAGGGGATTGTCTGAGGCACGTACCTGTGCCGCGACTTCCTGCTGACTTGGCGCTCCACACTTCAGCGGCATTATGATCTGACGTGGCATAACAGTGGTGGATGAGTTGGAAGTCCAAGCATTGCTGACTGCATCCCTCCTGAAAGCCATACTGGCTCTTGACGCTGACGTGGCACATGTGCTGCGTTAGCATTCCAGGGGTGACACGTGGCATGCTTTGCACGCTGCCGTGGGTGAGGTGTTGATAATTGCACTTGTGTGCTGGCAGGGGGTACAGCTTCACGATATGTTGTAGTGCCATGCATCGACCCTTGTGTCTGGCTGCATTGGTTCTGCAGATGGTACAGCTGTAGAGGAAAGGATGCTGACAATTGATTGTTGTTGATTGTGCTGGCTGACTTACTCGCTTGTCTTGGCTGTTTTGTGGTTGCCATGCATACTCACCTGTGTAGTTGTGTCTTGATCACACTAGCCGTCGCTGCGGTACATGTGCATTCTCGTTAGGACGTCATCACACATAGGACAGAACAAAAGTTAGAAATAGACAATAATTGAAATTTGTTTCTTCTTCTTTATCGTTGTTATTACTTACTGAAGGAGATTTCGAGTGTGGCCGTGGAATTTATTTTTGTCTTCTAATTATTTATTGTGCAGCATTCACACAATGGGAAACATGACTTATCTCTGGAAATGTCTGTGTGCTTCCATTCTCACAAGATGCATTCCTCTATTCTTTTTCTGTATCCCTCTCACTGTCTATGTTGATGCAGAAGGGGGAGAATTAAGAACCCGTGGTTAGATAGAAGCGAGAAGGCAAACATTGATAGGCCTTCTTCGCCAGTTGCTCTGCGAGATACATGAAGCTGAATCAGAAGCTGAACGGCATGTTCACGGGCAGTTCAATCTGCTTGCCGCAGAAGATGAATTGAAGGCCGCTGAAACTGCCGTTTAGATGCTGGGAACCGGTAAGCGAGTCGAAGAACTCATTAAGAAAGGGCGAATAGCCCTTGATCATTATGTCGCCGAACATCTCGAAAAGATGGACCAAAAGAAGACAACAGCGGGAGGAGGAGGAGGAGGGGAAAAGAAAGAACCAGAACTGTCTGAGAAGATCATGGACGAAAACATCAAACAATTAGAAAATTCGTTGAAAGAAGAGAGGATTAAGACTGTGGATCTATGACCGCCCTGTTGGAAGTAAAGACAGACGACCCCCCTGTGTTCCCAGAAATCTGGGAGTTTGAGATTGAGAACAAATCACTGGAAATCAAGGTCTCCACCAGATCATCCCCAATCTGCTTCAGATGCAGAGCCCGTGGTCACACGGGCACAGATACGAACTGTCCGAAGTTTCCCAAACAAACCAAGGAGCGGAAACTTCGCCCGAGCATGCTAGTGGAGGTAGGAGATGCCCCGGGCACGTGGTTCATCATTGACCCCAAGTACGACGGATGGGTGTTCGATGATAACCTTGATGACCCGGATTGGGTGTGGCATTATGCCGATCAGGACCCATCAGAGAAAAAAACCAGTATCTTCCCCCCCGCAGACAGCAGATGGCAAAAAAAAGCAACAGGGAAAGTTTCCGGGAATCCCTCAAAGATCACAACTAACCCTCTGATCGACTCTCGGGTGATCAGGGAAGAGAAAGCCAGAGAAGATCTTCTGTGGGATTTGGACTCAATCAGAGAACAAGTGGAAGAACTGTATTGTAAAGAACCCACAGCCTTTCGCGAAATGCTCAAACAAGAAAGACAAGAGCATCTCTTGAACCAAGCCAAACGCGAACGGGAAGGAGATGGTTTGCGGGAAAGAGTTGAAGGTGGCCTCAAGAGGAAAAAGACAATGGATTCAGATTCAGGGAAACAAAAGGAACAGGCCCCTTCCAAAGATCCCAAAAGGGACACTTAATCTGATACAACGGGCCGGGACAAAGACATCAAGAACAGCAAAGGCAGCAATGAGGCTGGGACGACCAGCGAGAGTTCAGATAGCAACTCACAGTCTGAGTCTGAATCTGAATCTCAACGGTCGCTCCAATGGCTCAGGAATTACGTGGAAAAAAACAAAACGGAAAGGGAACACGCTTTCGACATCAGAGCAGCATGCCTAAAGCATGTCGAGAGATCACAAAAGAATGGCAACAGCAAGAAAGGGTCAGTGGCGGGTATTCAAAAATCTGCCAATCAATTCGACATGTTGAGGAAGGAAGAAGAGTTTTCTGAATACACAGCCTTCAGATACGCGGAAAAAAGAGGGCAAGGGACCACGGCCTGACAGGCAAGGACAAAACAGTCCCAAACACCATTGACTCATTCCAGGATCTGCGTCCAAAGAAATGGAAGACCGTAAAAAAACAAAAGAAAAAGGAACCACACGCAGATCCAAAAGCAGAGGAGACTGAATCTGAGGAGGAATCGGCACGGGTCATACTGGAGAAAGAAGTGGTTGTGGTGGTGGCTCAGACAGAGAAGTTGATCGAGTTGAACGCGGAGTACACCCCGGAGTTCACCTCCCTCCAGCACATCGCAGATGGCAAAGCCCCCCATGTGGTGGAGTCGGCCAAGTCAGCAAGGCTCACCTTGATGGGGACCCGCCCGCTGATAGCAGCCAGGTACATCGAGAAGGAGACTGAGTGGCAAGTGGCCACAGATGTGTCCTTCACGATCCCCCGGGTCGAAGAAGGCCAGAATGCAGCCAAAATTCGGCAAGAGAAGGTAACGGAAACCTTCCCTCTGGATCTGTATGAGACATGGGATGCAAACAGCCAGCCGGAAGCCAGCTCTTCACAAGCAGATCAGGATGTGCAGCAAGACCAGCAGATGGAGGAAGGGGGGCACAGGCCTGGCGCCTTCTCCCCGGTAATCGCAAAAATGYCAGTCAACGCCAAACTGAAGAGTGGTATGATGTGGAGACCATGGAGGACAGTTGCAGCAATACYGTACAGCGTGCTAGYTGGCCCAGGCATCCYAGCAGAGTTGCTGGCAGCCTCAGTAGCACAKCTGTTGAGTGCGGGAACACTCAGTGGTGGCGGCGACCTAGAAACGAGAGCCTTCCCTATGGATCTGGACMAATTCYACAGKAGTGAGTGCTCAGACAACGAGGAAAAAGAATGGCATGAAGAGGAAGAAGGCAGCGACCCAAAGCCGAGCACGTCCTCGGATCAGGGAGTCAGTTCAAGCATAGGAGAATACAAGATGGATGACTCACCGTCCAAGACACAGCAGGATCCCCCGGACGCTACCACATCCGCCATGGAGGCAACAGATCCGTACCCCTCCTAGAAATCCTCTTTCTCCATCTTCGGCTCCTTTAAACCCCCAATCCCCCGATGATTGAGACCTTCAGAAGAAGGGTTAACGCAAAGGAGGACTGGTAGGACTGGAAAACAGAAGGGATAGTCATAAGAAGCTGGAACATAAATGGGCTCGGCAATATTCTAGATAAAGAAGAGAAAATGAACGATATTATCAAAGGACTAACAATACGACCACACAAACCAGCTGACATAATCCTGCTGCAAGAAACTCACCTCACACTATCAGCTGATCACAAAAAAATCCAGAGAGCGCTAACAAGGAAACTAGGAGGGGTCAAGGATGAAATATGGTCCTCAGACAACTCTTGCACAAAGGATACGACCATCCTTATTCCCAAATCTTCCTGCCTTTACACGGGAGGCACCATAGTGAATTCAGAAGCCGACACAACAGAAGGCAGATGGTGTCTGATGGACTTACGGTGGAAAGAAGAAGAAGTGAGGGTAATAAACATTTATGCACCGAACAACTCGTCGGAAAGAGCAGCTTTCGTAGCAACTATAGGGAATCTCGCTCCTCCTCTAACGCCCTGCATCTTCGCAGGCGATTGGAACGCCACCCTAGACCCGACAGTAGATCGTATTTCTAGGTCGACGGCTAGCCAATCCACACAAGAGGCAGTTCCCATCCAGCACTTGATGCTAGACTGCAACCTGGTTGAACCATACCGCACGTTGCACCCGGGAGTAAGAGCCTTCACCCTAGTAAAGAAGAACCACGCCCAACACACTGCCTTCTCCTTTATAGACTATTTTCTGATTTCAGAGACACTAATGGGAACAACCAAGCTGGCAGACATCCTCCCCCTACAGCCTTACAGAGGGCTGGACCACAAACCAATTGAACTTATCATCAGTTTCGAACAATTTGTGAAGAAAGGTTCCAGCTTTCACAAACTTAACAACTCGCTTTTATTAAGCCAATGTTTCGAAAAAGGCATCCTGGACTGCTGGCAGAATAGGAGAGACAGCTACCTCCCCATTCAGGACAGACGGGACTGGTTCCAAGACAGCTACTCCTCACTGGCCCAGATAGCGGCCAACATGTCAAGGAAAATGTCAAACGACGGGAAACAACGAAAAATCGCTCTAGAAGCCGCTCTAAGGGTCGCAGAGTCCAACTTAGTCGATAATCCATCTTCGTCGTTCTATACAAACATTTTCCACAAAGCAAGAGAGGAGCTGGCTGTATGGAGATGGTGGGAGTTAAAGGGATTACAAATAAGATCGAGAATGAATGAGTATGAGCTCAGCGAGTCAATGTCAAAGCACTTCTTTGCGAGGATTAAGGCAAACACAAGATCTAGCTCAATAGAGGGCCTTAAGACCCTCTCTGAAACAACGGAGACACTAACCCACAGTAAAGGAATGCTAAACATAGCCAAGGAATTTTATGAAGATCTCTACCAAACAAAGACACCCACCCCCACTCCCCCCAGCACTAGAGAAGCACGGACTAGAATGCTCCARTATCTAGATAAAACCATTTCACAAGAACAAGCAGACGCTCTAGACAAGCCCATCACGTTGGAGGAACTACAAGCGGCAGTCCAGAGCATGAACAACAACAAAACTCCAGGCATTGATGAACTAACTAAAGAATTTTGGGAGAAATTTTGGCCACTTCTTGGGGGTGATCTACTGAACTTCTACAAGGACAGCTGGCTGAAAGGGGGCCTTGGTGACATGTTGAGCAGCAGTGTTGTCACACTGCTATACAAAAAAGGGGACAAAGAAGACATACGAAACTACAGGCCCATTTCTCTACTCACGTTGCCGTACAAAATCTTGGCGAAAACCCTTGCCCTCAGGTTATTGGATCTGATGGACAAGTGCTTTCACATAGACCAGACAGGGTTCATACCGGGAAGATACATTCTGGACAATGTACTCACTCTAAATGAAGCGGCCAACAAAGTAAGAGAAAAAAGAATCAGTACAACAATAATGTTCTTTGACTTTGAAAAGGCTTATGACCAGGTCAACTGGTCCTTCCTATATTCGAGTATGGAAAAGATGGGAGTGGGTCCGATCTTCAGAAAATGGATACGTATCCTGTACAATGATGCCATTGGCTGTGTACAAGTCAATGGTCTACTATCAGAATGCTACCCAATATCACGATAAGTCCGTCAGGGTGATCCTCTAGCCCCTCCTATCTTCCTTTTTGTTATGGAAGCAATAGCCTCCTTTCTACGGAAAGACCCCTCCATTCACAGACTGCCAGAAATCAACGCAGGATCGGCCCACCATTTAAAGTTCCTTACAGTTATAATGTTCGCAGACGACCTCACGGTTCTCATACGAGCCTCAGACTCGTCCTTCAGTGCTTTAGTAAGAGCTATGGAAGCCTTCAGACTGGCCTCGGAAATGAAGATTAATTGGACAAAAACGGTTGGGTGGTGGTTGTCAGAGGAAGAACCCCCGCAGCTCCAAGGCCCAAAGGCAACGTTGACCTGGGAGACACCGGAGACACCTACACGATACCTAGGAATCCTGATGACAAAAGAAGGCTTTGCCCCCCAAATGACCCAAAATGTGCTGACTAAACAAATCAATAAAATGGGCAGGTGGGGCAACACTTTCACATCTCTGCTGGGACGCGCCCTAACCCTCAACACCTCCATCTTTTCGATGATGTGGTATATAGCCTCAATCTGGACGGTACCAGACGAGTCAATCAAGGAACTCAATCGGGTAGCAAGGGCCTACCTATGGTCTGGTGACCCTAACAGAGTCAACTGCATCCCTAAGATAGCATGGCATTACATCACGAGGAAACCAAGTAAAGGAGGATTGGGGATCATCGACCCCAAACAAGAAACCAAAGCTCTCCAGGTCAAATGGATCATCAAAATGCTCACGAAGCCAGGCACAACTTGGAATAAACTAGCCTTGGATAGCATTAGAGGACTAGCTCCGATACCTACACCAACAAACATGTCAGGTCTTTTCTGGGTGATGAACAAGGAATGGACACCCAACACAGGACGCAGAAACCGCCGACAAGGAAACAACCGCCCGGAGAACAGACCCCCCACACCCTACTAGACGTCCCTGCTAAGAATTTGGAGGGAAATCATGCCAAAAAAAGTCGGCAGGCCCAAGACGAGAGAAGAGGTACTGAGGCAACCCCTTTTTGGCAACCCATGGTTGAGAGATGAAAGCGACCACCCCTTCTCTCTCAAGGTCAGGGGCACACGCTGGCTATCCTGGATAAAGAACGTAGTCTGGAAAATCAAACACTTATGGAATGAAGAGAAAAGGGACTGGGAAACAGACCTTGACCTTGCAGCCATCCTCAAGGGCTGTCACCAACGGGAGAGGAGTCTACAGGCCATCACCAGCAGCATTCCGGAAGGATGGAAAGAGCTTTTAAAGAACCTCACCAACATGGAAAACAGGGGAATGGGGGGTTAGGCTTCAGGACACGCCCCCTTCAAGGGCCTACCAATTCTCACATAAACAACAGGGCTCAAACACTGTCGCAATTTTTACCTCCTATCCAATATCGATGTCGGTACATGGTTCGGCCTCCATCATAGAAAAGGATGTAGTAAGAACAAATCTAGAGATTTTTCTGCTCAGGAAGGTGAGAGTGATGGGCTCCTGGCCCAAATCAATCTTTAAGGTGGACACAACGATCCAAGATTTGGAGTTCGACCCAGCGGAATGGGCATGGACATCAGAAGGGAACAAGTACACGAAAACAGAAA
This sequence comes from Chara braunii, assembly GCA_003427395.1. Lineage (NCBI taxonomy): Eukaryota > Viridiplantae > Streptophyta > Charophyceae > Charales > Characeae > Chara > Chara braunii. The sequence continues at coordinate 936,199 of BFEA01000215.1, forward strand.
TACAAGACTACTCGGTGAAGATGGGGTACADATTATTCATCAAAACCAAAGATCCGGAACCAGTAATCAAAAACAGATGGACAAAATTAATCGGTCAAGAGGCAGACCAAATCACTCAGATTCCATGGAAGAAATATAAATCAATCAAGCCGGTCAAAATCAGGAGTCTACAATGGCTGATAGCTTATGTAGCGCTTCCGGTCAACCAGTGGCTCCACATTCGCAGAAGGAAGAATGATCCCAACAGCTCCGACCTATGCACAATATGCTCAGRAAATGAACCAGAAGACCTACTTCACTGCCTAATCCGATGCGAAGAAGCAACAGAATACTGGGCGAGGGCGTCGGATCTCTGGGACTCCCTGTTCACTAAGTCATTCCCTGAACACCCCATCCAACTTCTACTGTGGACTAATATCCCGACTGACCTCAACAGCTCAGAGAAGAAATGGTACGGTATGATTAGGAAAGTCACGCTGTGGACTATATGGAAGGAGAGATGTAGCAGAACGATTGAAGGTTTATCGACGCCAAGAGAAAAGGTGTGGACAGAAACCAGGACACTGATACAGGCGGAGATCTTATGCAGATGGCACAGATTGAAACAGACACTCCCTGAGGACGATGAGAGAAAGAACACCATCCTTTCCAAGTTTGTCAAAGTGTGGCTGCTGGGAGGAAAAGTGGCGGAGCTAAGAGACGACAGAATGTGCTGGAAAGACTGGCACAACTCGGAAATCAGCTGGAGAAGACCACTTCAACAAGCTGCGGGCTGCCCGCAGGACCCACAGGCAACATAAGGACAGACACACGAGTCACAAGACAAAAACGGTGGTTGGGATAGCAACTTACAACCTGTTCTCCGCTCTCCTTGTTTTCTAAAGTTTATTAGGCAGATGCCCACATAGGGATCTAAGAGGGATTGCAGAGGAAGGCAAGCTGACAGTCAATCCTCCTAGTGGGAGTAATCAATGCTGGTCAGGGTTCCTTCGGCCAAACAGAAGGAAGCGTGAGTGGGTCTATGATGTATTCATTTTTGACTTGCCGGGGGAATAGTAACCGGACTGACGCTCCCCAGAATGGATATGGAGCCAGGACCATAAGGGCCTATTTGTATTAAAAAAAAAAAAAAAAGAGGAGAAAGATAGTAGAATATCGAAGGAAGAAAGAAGAAGAATAACAAGAAAGAATGTTGGACGAAATGAGACAACGACGACAGGTGAGTGTTCCTCATCCTAAGGACTTGCAAACTGAGCCAACCGAAATCACTAAGCGTGCTATGAAGCACACCGGTAGTAAGGTTTTCAAGGGTCCCATCTATCTATCGCATGTCTCCTAGGGAACTTTAAAAACTTCGAAACAATTGTAAGAACTCACTGAGAAAGGATGAATTTGATCCAACTCATCTCCTTACGGTGCTCCTGTCTTATTCGTCCCCAAAAAGGAAGGTGAACTTAGACTATGTATTGATTATCGTAGGTTGAATGTTGTCATTGTAAAAAACGTGAAACCACTTTGACGCATTGACGACCTATTGGACCAATTGCGAGGATGTAGTTACTCTAGCAAAATTGATCTAAAGTCAGGGTACCACCAGATCGAGGTGGCTCATGAAGATCAACATAAGACAGCCTTCCAGACCAGGTATGATCACTACGAGTTTATGGTTATGCCCTTCGGATTGACTAACGCCCCTGCGACCTTTCAAAGGTCCATGAATGAATTGTTTCGTCAATGGTTGTTCGTAGTTATGTATCTCGATGATATCCTTGTGTATATAATAAGATACTAGAGGATCACGAGAAGCACCTACGAATGGTTCTACAGAAGTTGCGCGAGGACAACTTCAAATTGAATCCTAAGAAATATGAGTTTGCTAAGCCTGAGGTCTTATACTCAGGGCATAAAGTGAACGAAGAGGGACTAAGGCCTGAAGAAAAAAAGATAACAGCAACCCGAGATTGGCCTCAACCTAAGACTGTAACTGAGTTTAGGTCTTTTCTAGGACGAGCCAATTATTACAACAAGTTTGTCAGAAACTTATCCTTAACAACTGCTCCTATGAGAAGATTATTGAAGAAGGAAAAACCTTGGTTGTGGGACAAAGATTGCGAGTCCCTGTTCAAAAGGTTAAAACATCTACTGAATCACATCCCTGTCTTAAAGATTGTTGATCCTTCTCTCTCTTCCATTGTCACAACTGATGCAAGTCAGTATGGAATTGGGGTTGTGATACAACAGGATGGCGGTAAGGGATATAAACCTATTGAGTTTATATCTAGGAGACTTCCGACAGAAAAAGTGGCCCACTCCACCTACGAAAGGGACTTGTATGCCTTGGTTGTTGCACTAGACACATGGAAACACTACTTGTTAGCGAGACACTTCACTGTCTATTGAGATCATTCTACTATGAAGCGGATAAAGACCATGGTTGTCAACCGGACGTCCGGATCGGGATCCAAACGGTCCGGTCTGGATGTCCGGATCCTGTGTCCGGTTTGAGGGGTCCGGTTGGGCCCCATTTCGAGAAAATTTGAATTTTCTTTTGGGGGTCCCCAAGCGATTTTCCAGTGCCTGGTAGACCCCCAAAAATTGTTGCCGCAGTTTTTGGTGCACCGTTGGGCCAACCGAACCGGCCCTGAAGGGCCTGTACTTGCAATCTTGGGCGAGCTTCAGCGAGTCAAGGACAATCGGTTCTGTGTGTGTGTGTCACTGTGTATGTGTGTGTGTGTCATTGTGTATGTGTGTGTGTGTGTGTCACTGTGTATGTGTGTGTGTGTCACTGTGTATGTGTGTGTGTTGTCATATTCGCTATACACTCAAAAAAAGCATGATTGTGCCAAACTATTTCGTCGAACTTTCACCGACTCATCAGGAGGTTGAACCCCGACAGTCTGCCCACGATTCATTTGACTGATGGCTAAGGACTCACAACATCGCCCAGAGTTTGCAACACCCCTGAGAAAAGTGGTCTGTGTGTGTGCACGATACTGTGTGTATATGTGAGCATGTTCAAAATAAGTCGGGGTTGCCCCGGACCCGGACATCTAGACCCCGGACACCAAACCCAGACCCGTGTCAGGATTAATCCGGACGTCCGGTAAACCGGACATCGATCCGAACAACCGGACATACAGACCCGGATGTCCGGATAAAAAAAAAAAAAAAAAAACACGCTACTGTAGTTGTGTAGCTTGTGTTACACGACTTATCTTGAACACACTCACATATACACACAACTGCAAGAACAATGGAAGTGTACCCCAAGGACAACCGAAAACTGTCTAATTATAAAATTGCCTTAATATGTTGGATTGTGACTGTCTCATCTCAAATGCTCCCGTTGTCTGCAGTACGACAAAGACTGCTTTGATTCTAAATCTATTCATCTGGGTGGAATTGGGGCTGTTGGGGGGGAAATCACACACACACACACACACACACACACACACACACACACACACACAGAGTCTTATCTCAAATGCTCTCGTTGTTTGCAATACGACAAAGACTGCTTTGATTCTAAATCTATTCATCTGGGTGGAATTGGGGCTGTTGGGGGAGAAATCACATGCACACACACACACACACACACACACACAACCAGTTCTGCTTGGCCCGCTGAAGCTCACCCAAGATTGCAAGTACAGGCCCTTTAGGGCCGGTCCGGTTGGCCCAACGGTCCACCAAAAATTGCACCAACAATTTTCAGGGGTCCACCAGGCAATGTAAAATTGCCTGGCGACCCCAATTTTTTTTTTCGAATTTTCTCAAAATGGGGCCCAACCGGACACCTCAAACCGGACACCGGATTCGGACATCCAGACCGGACCGTCTGGATCCCGATCCGAACGCCCGGTTGACAACCATGGAAAATACAACTACAACAACATGTCAATTTGTTTATTTTTTTTCTTTTCTTTTCTTTTTAATCCGGACATCCGGACCTGTTCATTCATAATCGGACCATCCGGTTTCGTATGTCCGGTTGTCCGAATCGGTGTCCGGATTACGTCCGGATTAATCCAGACACGGGTCCAGGCCCGGTGTCCGGTGTTTGGATGTTCCGGTCCAGGGCAACCATGATAAAGACTCAACCGAGACTCTCTGATAAGCTGGTAGGATGGTCTGCTTTCATTCATACCTTTGACTTTGAGTTGAAAACAATCAAAGGAAAGTCTAATGTTGTTGCGGATGCCTTGTCCAGGCGTGCAAATTTATTTGGTACCGTTGTCTCCTATATCGATATTGGGAATGAACTTAAAGAACAAATATGAAAGGGTTATGTGAATGATCCTATTTGGAGTCCTATCATTGGGATCCTACACAAAAACCCTGAACTATTCCCTGAGTACCGAATGATTGATGGTCTACTCTTCTTTTTGGATAAAACCGAAGAAAGACTGTGTACTCCTCACCAAGAACATATCAAAAGTCTAATCATTGGGGAATGCCATGATGTTGAGGGACACTTTGGTTTTAAGAAGACGCACGCCGATGTAAGAGAGCGCTTTGAATGGAAAGGAATGAAAGAGGATGTATTAACCTATGTGCGGACTTGTCTTGTCTGTCAGAGAAACAAACCCTCACATGAGAATCCCCTAGGTCTATTGAGACCACTACCTATACCAAGTGAGCCAGGTGACTCTATCTCCATAGGCTTTATGAGTCTTACTAAGAGCCGAAACGACAACAATCAGGTAATGGTCATTGTAGATCGATTATCGAAATACGCTACGTTCATTCCTTTGACTGCAGAAGCTAAAACTGAACTAGGCATCCAAAAATTTCAGATGCGATGGGTCTCATAATATGGTTTTCCAAAAACCATCGTTTCCGACAGGGATGTCCGGTTCACTGGGATTCAATGATAGAAGTTGATGGAAGTCTATAGCACGAGGTTGACCATGTCATCGGGTAGACACCCTGAAACGAATGGCCAAACTGAGCAAATGAATCGCCTATGCCAACAACTTTTGCGCATGTATGCACGGCCCGATCAGTTAGATTGGGATGAGAACTTACCTATGATTGCAAGTGCATATAATAATAGTATACATACTGTTACCGGAAGAACACCAAATGCACTGCATAAAGGTTGGAAACCTCGGCGTCCCGTTGATGCTCTATCCCGCGACCAGATTCAAAGGTTACCCCCAAACACTATACTGTTACCAGAAGAACACCAAATGCACTGCATAAAGGTTGGAAACCTCGGCGTCCTGTTGATGCTCTAACCCGGGACCAGATTCAGAGGTTACCCCCAGACACTCGAGAATTCGCAGTTTTATATGAGGAAGACATAAAGAAAGTAAAAGAAAATATACAGAAAGCTCAGCTACAGATGATTGAACAGGCCAACAAGCATTGTCGGCCTTCTTAGTTCCAAGAAGGGGACTTAGTCTGGGTAAAGTCTAAAGAGTTTTCCTTGGAAGAGAACGTGTCTCAAAAACTGTTGCCTGTCTATTACGGACCCTGGGAAGTTCTCAAGGTGATTGGGGACGCAGACGGACCTTCTTACCGAGTGGATGTACCCCCACACCTTCAAACCTATCTTGTCTTTCAAGCGTATAAACTCTTGCCATATGTAGAAGGAGATGAGTTTCCTAACAAGCCATGTATGTTTCCACCCTCCATGAATGGAGGCTATGAAGTTGAAAAGATTATGGATCATGGCTACTTCTCTAGAGGTGGCAGGGGAAGACAACAGAAGTAGTACAAGGTAAAGTTCAAGTCTCAACCTCCATCTGAAGCTAGATGGTTTAGTAAGAAAGAACTACTACCTACTGCTCCTGATATTGTTGCTGCATATGAATGCGGGCTAAGAGAAAGATAATGTATTTCTGCGATGGAACTCGAAATTTGGGGCGGCAAGAATCCAATACCCCGCTCGATATGCCTTGAAGTGGCCCTCAGGCCACACGCAGGCCGCGACCCCGATCTGAGGCCGCAAAGGCCAGGGGGGGGAAACCCCCTTGTTGGCCCAAGGCCTATGCGCCTGACAGTTGACTTTGGTCAACTGCCCAGCGGGCCAAGAGTCAAAGTCTGTATGTACCCAGCCCAGGCGGCCGGTCACACACACACACTTGTTTCTATGCAGGTACCACGACAGCATCAGGACCAAGTGAAAGTCGGCAACTGTATGCAATCCAGGCCCTCGGCTGTAAGTCAATCTAGGCTACCGTGGGTGGGAGATCTGAGGCAGGTCAACTCGGTCAATCACTACATAAGGCCCTGCCTCCAAGGGGTCAACATTTAGTCTTGCTATGCAGCCTTGACGCTGGCTTGACGCTGGCTGGATGCTGGGTGGATGCTGGCTTGACGCTGGCTGTGCGCTGGCACTATGGAATGCAGCCTTGACGCTGGCTTCACGCTAGCTAGACGTTGGCTTGATGCTGGCTGGATGCTGGCTGTGCGCTGGCACTGTGGACGACGACGCGGGACTGAGGCAGCATGCTGGCGCCTTCATGCTGAGCGCCAGCCTCTGCTGATGTGGCGCATGACACTTGTCTTCATTGCTGATGTGGCGCATGCCACCTGTCTTCATCGCTGATGTGGCATTGGCCACGCTGTCTACATCGGGTGACTGGACGCGACAAAAGAAAAGAAAAGAAAAAAAAAATCTGAAAAAAAAAATATATGTTGTCCACAATTGCAATGCAAGAAACTTTTGGCTGAGGGTCACTTCAGAATTCCTTACAAATTCGGAAACAAAAGAAGAAAACAAAAAGTCAAGCCAAAACATACACCTTGAAAGTCAACCCCCTTTAAACCCATGTATACCCCATTTTCCCCCGTAAAAACCCATGTATACTCCCTCAAAAAGGCACTCCACCCATGGCACATAGGGCGTTCTATTCGAAAACAACTTTAAAAAAGTGAGTAAGAACAAAAATCTGGTTTCTTTAGGGTAAGTTGAATATAATGCCCCGGCGGTTTTTTAGGGTGAAGACGGGCTTAGACAGTAGTCGAAAATTCTATTATGCTCATCTGACTCCATCAGAATTTGAACCTGTGTTCTGTTTACTAATAGTTTTGAGTGTATACCATTCAGCCATTCCGACTGGGTACAGCTCCACTGTTCTGCTCTTCCACTGGTCCACAGTTAGTTCAACACCAAGCTCACAATCTGCCGGGAGAAAGGCGCCAGGGGACTCTAGATGTTTCTGAAATTAACAACAATGTCACTCAGTATAGTAAATTAGCTTTCTGAATACATAGCATTCTAAATGATGCTACTCCTATGCCTCACAATGGTGCAGGCATCCCAGAAAGACAAGACTCAGTCCGGACTCCAGACGTCCAGTCTGGAACGTCCAGATCTGCCAAATTTCGAGGAAAACAAAAAACAAAAAAAAAACGGTCCAGGACCCTTCCCCATTGAGGAGCCACGCCCCCAAAATTGTTTTGGGGGGTTTTCAGGCCCGTTTATGCTTTTTTGGGGGGTCCGCACATGCCCTCTCTCTATAATAATTTATTAGACAACCCCAATTTTTTAATTATTAATAATTCATTACCTTTTTAGGTCTTTTTTTAAGTTTTTTTTTTAGTTTTTGACTTTTAACTCAATTTTGGTTAGGAATTCTGACATGAATCTGAGGCAAAAGTGGTTTGCATTGTCATTCTGCATAACATACTTTTTTTCAGATTTTTATTATTATTATTATTTTTTTTAATGGTCCGGACATTTCCGGACCTGTCCAGACATCCGGACCCCCCCATGTTCCGGACCTGTCCAGACATTTCCGGAATTCTGGACGTCCTACCAGACACGGGTCCGGTTCCATGTCCGGAAACGTCCGGGTGCGGGTCCAGCGTAGCCATGGAAAATAGACACAAAGAAAGTCACTCCAAAAGAGATGCACCTATAAGGAAAGACCTGAGAACAGCAAGGAGTTCCGAAAGGAATGATTGCAGGGGCCTTGACATCGAGCCTGCTAGAGGTGAGGACAGCAAGCTGTAGTTTGTTGATTTTTTTTCTCTCTTTCACTTGAGCCTTCCAAGGTATAGGATTATGTAAACTAAACAGACGCTGAGTTCAATCCTGATGTATCAGCTGAACACATTTTTTTTATGAGCCTTCTTTTTCCCTTCTGAAATTGCATGGTAGGCCTTGCTGATGACAGACCTGTTCCCTTGCTTGGAGTGCCGATTCACGTTCAGAAACTGCTTTCTCCCTGTCGGAAATGGTTGTCCTTGAAGCAGCCAAGGCTTGGCTTTCCCCCACCACTGTTTCCTCCAACGCCCTCAGCTCCATCTCCTTCTGCTCAACTCTGGACTCCCATTTGCTCTGCATAAGCAGCCATTTGCAGTCAAAAAATACAAGGAGCACACACACACACACGCGCACGCACACACACACACACACACACACACACACACACACACACACAACGTCAAATCCAGATCCAAACCTCTAAGCAGCGAAACACTTACCGCATATGCCCTCCCACCCCACCGAATAATTTTACAACCCCGCAACCCCAAGCACGCATTCAACTAACACCACCTTCCCACCTCTACTATGATCCCTGCACACTGAAAAATCTTCCCACGGGACTAAACCCCCCCTTCCCACAGCGCCTAGCCCCCGCCCATTGACACCCCAAGCCACACCCCACAGAACATCAGACAACATCAGACAACAGGAAACCCCCATAGAGGACCCTAGGGTTTAGGGACCTAGACTTGCAAAACCTCCCAACAGAGACACCTTCCTGGCTCTCCTGGTGCCAACTTCACTAGCATAGCTACCCAGGCCAATAAAGAGAAAAAGGAGGAGGTAGAAGGGGATTTAGTGAAGACATAGATCTTAGTCCAGAGAACTTTAGTTCTAGAATCCAGAGGCTTGAGTTTCCTTAGCAAGGTAGACAGTTATTGGGCCAAGCTAGCAAAGTAGATCTGACAGCCAAGTAGCTGAGAGTGGAGTAAGCTAGACAAGGCCCTCACTGGTAAGCTCCAAGCTGTAAACAAAGGTAGCAGAATCCAGTCCCGGAATCAGAAGTTAAGTCACTCAAGCTAACTTAGGCAGGGGTGAGGGGTGGTACATCCTTCCCGCGGGAAGTAATCAATGCCGTCGACTTGGGCCTCTCAACCATAATGGGAAGGAGCGTGTGTGAGTAGCCATTATAATCTCTTCTGACTTGCCAGTGGAATAGGAACAGGACTGATGCTCCCCAGAAAGGAAAGGAGCCAGAACCATAAGGTTCTGTGTTTTTTATATAAAAAAAAGAAAGAGGAATATACCAGCAATAATTACAATACAAGATTCAAAAAAAAAGAATATAAGTAGAAAAGAATCATGGCTACCAACCGGACATCCTGATCTCGATCCAGACAGTCCGGTGTCCGGTGTCCGGTGTCCGGTGTCCAGCGTCCGTTTGGAGCGTCCGGTTGGACCCCAGTTTCGAAAAATTCAAAAAAGAAAATTGGGGTTCCCAGGCCGTTTACCTGGGCCTGGGGTACCCTGGAAAAATAATGCTGATGTTTTTTGAGAACTGGTCCCCCAACCGGACAGGCCCTGAAAGGCCCCTCTGTGTGATAACATTGGCACATGAGTTCACTGCTTTGCTCTTATTTGGATGGAATCTTGGTGCGTTTGAGCTCTCTGCTTGGTACATGACTATCTGGACTTCTGCGTGATTTTGCAACTTGATTTTCTGTCTATCGCTCTCGCTCATATTCCTTCCATTTTTGTGACGAGGGAGGAGGGTCTGGGAAGGGCGACCAGGGATGGGAGGGCAATGAAGGATGGGAGGGCGATGAAGGATGGGAGGGCGAGCAGGGATGGGAGGGCAATGATGAATGGGAGGGCGATGATGAATGGGAGGGGCTGGCAGGGATGGGAGGGCGATGACGCCAGACAGAGATGAGCGACATTGGAATCTGTGTTGGTGGGGCCTGAGGGCGATGACATTGGCACACGAGTTCACTGCTTTGCTCTTATTTGGATGGAATCTTGGTGCATTTGAGCTCCGTGCTTGGATTTTTTTTTTTTTTTTTCTGGACAACCGGTCACCGACACAGCAAACCGGACTGTCCGGGACCGGATGTATGGATGTCCGGTTTGATCCCGACACGGGTCCGGTGTCCATGTCCGGTTGTCCGGGTTCAGGGCAACCCTGAAAAGAATAGTGAATAAATATTTTTCAATAAATGATGGCAAAAGCAATAAATATTCAGAAAAAGAAATTATTTGATAGATAGAGATCATAGAGTCAAACAATTTCCTTTTTAGTCCAAAAATAAAATTAATCATTCACAGACGCCTATACTCAGGCCAGGGCTCACTTTTGCAGGCCCGCCTTCACTTAGGGCGGGATGGGCCTTTTCTTAGCATTGCCAAGGTCCAGGATCCTCGCTTTTCCTTTTGTCAGTCCATCTCTTCCTGGTTCTTTGTTTGGTTTCATGCTCCTTAGGGCCTCGTATAGTTCTTTTTTTTTTTGCATGTAGTTTTTTTTTTTTTTTTTTCCCTAGTGTACAGTCACGTCTAGATGCTTAAGGAACTTGCCTGTGTCACTTCTACTTGTCCTGTCCCGGTGAAATTCAAGTGTATAGTGTCGGATAGAAATCTGTAGCCTTTTTACTAAGTTTTGAGTACTTCTTCTTGTTTTTTACCTGTGTCACATCCACTTGGAACAGGATCCTATAGAAATCTCTTGTTCCTTGCCTGTGTCTTATCCACTTGGTCCTGTTCCGATGCCCTTAAAGTGTCAAATAATTGATAGAAATTTGTGGCAACCCTTAGCACTCCCTCTTGACTAGTCCTTAGAATGCCTAAGTTGTTCCTTGGTTCGAGGATTCTTTTCGTGTTTTTTTTTATTTTTAAAATGATCCTTCCGTAGTAGGTTCACCTATGGCAACCTTGTCATGACAAGTTTCATTCCTGTTTGATTACCTCCAAACATGTTCTTCTTCATGTTTAAGTGTTAGGGGCATAAATGTTGATTATGGCCAAGTCTTCCTTCCTCTATGTGAGATCTAGTCTAGTCCATCTAGACATCAGGCAGAAATAACATATGTGCAGCGGACACTAAAGCTGTGAGGATCACGAGGTGCACCGACGTGGTGAGGTCGGCTATGGAAGCTATTGCATCCTTGCAGAGAAGATCGAGGCAAGGGACATGGGGGACTGTTCTGCGCTACGGCCTACCACACCACAGGTTGACGTGGTAAAGGAGGGTAGGGCCTGTGGTTGTACCCCCACACCTTCAAACTCGCCGACGTCAAATCATACATCCGCTCGTGCCCCACCTGTCAGGCCGTTAATCGAACTTAATCCCTCGAACCGGGCCAAGCCCGACAAGCTCCAATCACTGCCCATCCCTACCCACCGGTGGCAGTCCATCTCCATGGACTTCGTGTGCGGCCTCCCCAAGACCAACCGTGGGCATGATTGCATCTACGTCATTGTTTGTCGTCTGACCAAACACGCCCACTTCATTCCTTGTACCACCTCGCACAATGCCAAAGACATCGCCATACTCTTCTTCGATSATGTCGCTCGCCACCACGGTCTCCCCGAGAACATCATCAGTGACCGTGATCCCCGCTTCCTATCACAGTTCTGGAAACGCCTCTTCCAAGCCTTCGGAACCACGCTCAAGTATAGCACTGCATTCCACCCCTAGACCGATGGCCAGACCGAGAAGATGAACGATACTCTCCAAAGAATTCTGCGGATCATCCACACCAACATGATTGGGATCAATTGCTCACAGTTGCCGAGATTGCCTACAACAATGCTGTCTGCCCCTCCACTGGCACGTCCCCTTTCTACCTCGACCTTGGCTACCATCCCCGCTTGCCCTCTGATTTCTTGCTTCCCTCGCATCTCAGCCCCTCCACCCCTTGCCCCTCTCTCAATGAATGGGTAGCAACAATGAACAGACTTCTCAGAGAAGCAACCGAAGCCCTTGAAAGAACACAAGAACAACAAGCCAACATGACTAACAAACACAGACGTGACGTGCCATTCAAGGTAGGGGACAAAGTCTGGCTTTCTGCCAAACGCTTTGAACCCGAACAAGGCTTGTCCAAGAAACTCTCGAACAAGTGGCTCCGTCCCTTCCCCATCATTGAACAAACCTCTCCTGTGAATTACAAACTTCAGCTTCCACCTGACATGCGCAACGTCCACCCAGTCTTCCACGTAGAATACCTCAAGGAATACCACGAATCCCCGCCCCAGTTCGCTGACCGCCCTTATCCTAGACCTCCACCAATCATGCTTCCAACAGGCCCAGAATTCATAGTCGAATCAATCATAGGACGAAGAACAACTCAAGTATCAGACCACCCGGAACCAATCAGCGAATACAAAGTAAAATGGACCGGAAACCCTGATGAAGAATCAACATGGGGACGCCTTGATAATCTAAAGAATGCCATGAAACTTGTTTGTGCCTATGATCGTGCCTACCCTGTATCCTAACTATACCCCGGCATAAACCCTAAACCCTCGCTTAAAACCCTGCTACAACCTCGCAACCCTGCTCTGCTCTGCCTCGACCCTGATTCCTGATGTCTGATCTGCCCTTGCCCTCGCCTAGCCTTGTCCAATTTGTCCTCTCCACTACCTTGTCTCTCTTGTCCAATGCTTGTGGACCTGCGTGACGCCGGCGATAAAGGATCTAATGGCAAATGCACGAGGATGATGGCCTGCTGGCTCACTGATCATGGAGATTATGCAGCTGGTTTGGCCACCGTGCTGTTTCATCGGCCGGCATCCCGACTCACAGACTTACTGGAGCAGCAACTTGTGGCATGGATCTTTGCATCAGTCTGCGACTTCCTTGCTTCCAGATCAGACCTCATTGCAGTTCGTGTACCGGACGCACCCTAGCACTTGGACTTTGGACATTTGAACTACTGCTACGCTTCTTCGACTTCTACCTGTCGCAGCCGCTGAGGACTGCCTCTACCACCTACTCCAAGACCTTGATCAAGACCGCTACAGATCCCCTTTCAAGACACTTGGACACTTTGTTCCTACATGAGATTTTGCTTCCCACTCCTTCGGACATACCAGCCCCTGCATCCTGAACAAACACTTTCATTTTTCCTGACAACCCTGTAAAACATCATTAGAAAATCCCTGTTCCCCTAACCATTGTTTCCATTACTCACTAGAACATCAATAGAAATTCCCTGTTTCCCTGACCATTGTTCCCCTTACCCACTAGAACATCAATAGAAATTCCCTGTTTTCCTGGACATTGTTTCCCCTTACCCAGTAGAACATCAATAGAAATCCCCTGTTCCCTGAACATTTCTTAGCTTCCCCTGTAGACCTGCCCAGTTACATCATACGTTCACCTGTGCAGAACATCTGACAGAATACCATGTGACTTGCATCACTCCCCTTCTCCTTTTCCGACCAGTGATCGGCCCCGTCCCGTCCTTCACAGTTCCTTGTTGTCTCCTTAAGTTTTTGGCAGCCGGGACGTTGCCTTTCAGAGGGAGGGGATAGTGTTACGGACTCCGCCAGGGCTCGACCCCTGGTCTATTTTGTTGCTGTTTTTGCTACATCCCGTTTTTGACCTGGCACCCTTTTTTTCAAACCCCTCCTTTGATACCGTCGGATTTTGGACAACTGGCGCCATGCTACAATTCGGGCGCCACTTTCAAATACCGCATTTTTCAGTTCTGCCCTCGGGCTTTGGCAGAGATGCCCCTGGTACCGTACGTGTCACCGGCACTTATACCGGTTCCCCGTACAGTACGGGCAACCATTCTCGTACCAGTTTCAGCTGCTGTACTCGTACTCAGTGGGACTTGCTCCTGTTCTCGGCGTTCAGAATCCAAGACTCCGACTTTGTCTTTGCCACTGTCTGCGTCCGACCCTCAGTCGTGTCGAGTGAGTGAGTGTGTGTGTGTGCTCTCCCTCTCTCCCTCTCTCTCCCCTCTCCCTCGGCTCTCACTGTCTCCCTCAGCCTCGCGCTCGTTACATTCGGGGCCCGTCCCCAGACTGATTGAAGTAGGGCCCATTCCGTAAGGCTCTTTTCGATCAAATAAAATATCTTTCCCAAAAATCAAATAAAAGAAATTCGAATTAGCATTCACACATAGAACAACAAACTAATCAGAATTCCTATGTGCTGTTTACTCAGTATAAGAGAAGGGTTGGGACAGATGGCAGATTAGTGCTTAGTGTCAATAGGCATTCAGGGAGGCTGCAGGGCAACAATCAACAGCAAAACCAAACAATGATTCCCTTTTACCGATCAAAAATAAAATAATTCCTTCAATAGGCATTCAGGGAGGCTTGTAGGGAGTTTGCAAACCGATCAAAAATAAAATAATCTTTGATTAAATCCTTTCCGGATCTTCCCCAGAACACCAGCACTTAATTAGCACAGAAAGAAACTCTGAGTTTAGCAGAAAACAAATAAATCTACAGGAGAATGATCTTTCAATTTGCAGGAAAAAAATAAACCGCAGTTTGCAGGCTCTCGACCAAACGATTGACTAACAGGGCTTTATTAGACTGCAGACACAGAGTCGCTGCGTGGACCATTCTGACACGACTGACCGGACCTCTTAGGACTGACAGGACTGAACTGGACTGACACGACAGACCAGGACAGGACAGACTGACAGCACAGGGACCACAACCACAGTCTGTGCGCAGGCTCAAGACCCATGGTCAACTGCAGAAAACTCAAACAGTCAACTCATTGACAACCTACTGACGACAACCAGACTCACAAACTTGCACTGACTACTATGCAGACAACAGACTGGCAGAACTGACAGACTGACGGACTGGCGTAAGAGGAACAGGTCATTGGAACGAACTCACTCGATCAAGGTCTTGATTGGAGACTGCAACTGGTCAACCCGTTGACCGAAGTACACGGGATCAAGCCCCGCACACACACACACACTGCAGGTCATGGGATCAAGTCCCGGGTTGACTTCAGCAACTGCAGAAAACGACAAAACAGTAAAGCCTAAGGGTCTAAGACTGCCAAATAGACCTACTAGCTACAGGTCTAAAGATCAAGCACAGTAGGGCTCGAAGCTAACAAACCAAACGTACAAATTACAGGTCACGGGATCAAGTCCCGCATGGCCCAAACCAAGGAAACAGCAAGCACAGTTCGTGTACAGTCCCACTGGGATACTGCAATTTATTGCACACACAGTGTCACACACACAAAAAAAAAGCTCATCCTACACACACACACACACACACACACACACAGACTGACATTGCCACGCTATACCAAATGAGCAAAACGGGATTGAATCTTCCCCTAAAACATGGAAGTATCCACTGCCACAACATGGAAATATGCACTGCCAAAGACCGAAAATGTGGCAGTGTATATTTCCATGTTCCAGTGACAGATTCATTCCCATTTTGCTCATCCTATGGGTGAATCTCTCTCTCTCTCTCTCTCTCTCTCTCTCTCTCTCTCTCTCTCTCTCTCTCTCTCTCTCTCTCTCTCTCT
>BFEA01000215.1:968818-989684 GCA_003427395.1 Chara braunii
TTAAAAAAAAAAAAAAAAAAAAAAAAAAAAAAGACATTCACTGTTCACAAGTCCAGTTGAACTAACCTTCTGGTCATTAAAAGATGCCATCTCCGACTGCAACCGCTGCTCCCACTGCTTCAAAAAATTTTCCCTTTCCTCCAGATGCTGAGAGGCCTCCATCCGTACTTCTCTACAACCCCAACCAGAATGCAAGAAAGTCAAAGGCGCACCCCCTCCGACACTCCACCTCACCTTTACTATTTGAGGGAGCCACAGGGCTGACCCAACTTTTACTACTATGATGTGCATACCTATGGGAAGATACGCTTGAGTATGCCTCTCTCTCTCTCTCTCTCTCTCTCTCTCTCTCTCTCTATGTGTGTGTGTGTGTGTGTGTGTCTGTGGGGTACAGCTCGCTGAATTGCACACATGTACACCTGCTGATAAACAGATCATCAGTTGAGATCCCAATACACTCAACGACGTCAATGGCTACTGCCTTCAAATGAAAGAAAAGGAAAGCAACATAAAGAAATCGCACAGAATGCATGTGAAATTGTTTTTCTTTTCTCTCTGTTTTCACGCAGACCAAAGGTTCGGAGTTCGAACTCCACATCATTCACTACGCAGATAGACTACCAGTAGTCAAGGCTATGCTCTGCAGATAGTTACAGGTGTGTGGAGCATGACAGTCATAAGGCTCCTTCAAAGAGTTTGATGGGAAACCTCGAGGGCGGGGGCACGAAGAGAAAAGACAAACAAGGAGACAAACAAATAGAGGACAGAAGGGAGCTAATACCCAAGGCATGAAAGATGCACTTTCTACGGGATCCCAAAACTACCAACCGCCCCAACCTGGTAGAATCTTAATATGTCAGCATGATCCATGGGGACTACTCCACGTTTTGCCGCGGGTATAAAGTCTCCTTTCAAAAATCCCTGTTCTCGCAGTATACTTAACAGTTTCCTGATGGGTGCATGCAACACCAATCTTTTCCTTTTTTCATACCTTCTGGTTTTACCACGCGATATTTGGGTACCTAGGAACTTATTCTGACTTTTTATCACTTTTAGGTGCTATGTTTGGCACAAGCCTGACCAGGTTTACAACCAGGTCCATGCCTTGTAACCACAAAAATGGCAACAGAGCAGCCTGGCCCTGAGAGCCATGGATTAGAGGGCATGGAGAGCAAACTGTGAAAAAGGGGTTACCGTTTCCATGCAGAAAGATTTTCTTGTTGTTGCATCAGCTCTACAGCCTTTGCTCGTAGATCATGTTTCTCGGCAGTTATTTGTGCTGCTTCATCCTTTGCCCTCTCCGCCTCTGCAACTGCCAGAGCAGCTCGTTCTTCAGCCAGTCTAAGCTATTGGAAAAGAAGAGAAAAAAGAGGGGAAGACATATCAACCAACAGACACCCGGAGGGCAGAGAAGTTGAGCCGAATGTTAATTGCAATTGCAATTCTTGCATCCACTTGTCAGCACATAGATTCATTTCCATTCACTCCAACATTCAGAAGCACATGCAAGTAATGTCAAATAAATATAGGCTACCAGAGTGGCCCGGGACCACGTGTCCCGCCTGGCCAAAAAAGAGAACAAAAGAAAAAAAAAAAGAAGTCATTTTTAAATTTTATCATGGCTACGATCCGGATGTCCGGACCGCCGTCCAGACGGTCTGGATTCAGTCCGGACCTTCCAGACCGGACGTGTGAAGGTCCGGATCTGCCAAAATTCGAGAAAAAAAAAAAAAAAAAAACGGTCCAGGACCCTTCCCGATTGAGGAGCCAAGACCCCAAAATTGTTTTGGGGGTTTTTCAGGCCTGTTTATGCTTTTTTGGGGGGTCCGGACATGCTCTCTCTCTATAATAATTTATTAGACAACCCCATTTTTTAATTATTAATAATTCATTACATTTTATAATTTTTATTAGTTTTTAAAGTCTTTTTTAAAGCTTTTTTATAGTTTTTGACTTGTAACTCAAGTTTGGTTCGGAATTCTGACATGACTCTGAGGCAAAAGTGGTTTGCATTGTTCTTCTGCATAGCATACTTTTTTTTCAGATTTTTTTATTTTTATTTTTTTAATGGTCCGGACATTTCCGGACCTGCCCAGACATCCGGACCGTCTGGACCCCCCATGTCGGGAGGTCGGGAAATGTCCGGACGTCCGGACGTCCGGAAACTACCGGACACGGGTCCGGTTCCATGTCCGGAAATGTCCGGGTCATGAATTTTATTTTTTATTTTAATTTGGTAAAGAATTTCGATGTGGCCCTGAGGCAAAAGTTGTTCAGTTTGTTTTTCTGCATACCATAGTTTGTTTTCGGATTTTTTTTTATTTTTTATTTTTTGGTGGGACCTTCCCTGGTCCTTTCACGGCCGGGCTGCCCGGGAAAACAGGGTGATCCGGGGGGGCCCACTGGTAGCCTGGAAATAAATAAAATTAAAATAAAGCACTTGCAAGATGGCTAACCAAGCAACTTTTAGGGGGCTCGATGGTGGAGATACTCAAGGTCGGACATTTCTGTGCCAGCTGTGTTTTTTCCGAAGGTAAGGGCAGATCAGGCTGATGCTGGAGATACTGAACCTGTGGGTTGCATGAGAAGGGTGAGAGGAGGCAGTCACCAAATTCCATAGCGGAGTTTCATTACCAGACATACGGTGCATCTGTCAAGCATCTGCAGAGAGGGTTCTTGGTATTGTCAGGGGGGGGAAATCCATGCTAAGGTGGCACATTGGGGCAGAAGATCGGGGGAATTGGAGAGCCATTCCAGTTGTATTCATTGGTTATCAAGGAAACTATCCACCTCTCTACTGCTTTTACACCTTTTCCTCACTTATGGTTACTCGCTGCTGAGTTTGAGACCTAGCAGACCCAGGATAGGGAGCCAACAACTTCGCCTGGCTCAAGAGGTCCTTAAAGCAGTACCCACAGGCCGAAGAAGGGCCGAACCACTGCATATAATTCAAGGCTAGGTCAGATAGAGCATCACTCAGTCACAGGTGGACGCCAGGCTCCAGCAGCACAGAGTCAACGTGCAATTTAGGGATGGGACTGTACAGCAGTGCTGTCGCCAATGCCTTGGCAGTAGGCATTGAGAAGAAGGTAGAGGCCATAGCTCCTGGGCACCTCGTGCAGTACAGGGGCAACTAGGGTAGGGGAGGTCGTTGGGAGGTTCAGGAAGGCTGCAGGGAAGGTTGTGGATACTTGCTGGTGGTCAGCAGGGAGGAGCTCAAGTGTGACAAACTCTTCAAGTGGTCACCGGCAGAAGTGAGACAGGGCCATGGTGGATGAGTAGTCTAGGCTAGACGAGGTTGTAAGATAGGCAGTCACACCAGCTGGTTACAGACATCAGGGGTGAATCAAGAACTACTACCCTGTGGTTGTATTGATTGGTTGAGAAGAGCTTTCAGAATCAAGAGACTTTGTGCGTTGTGTGTGATCCTGGCCTTATCGATTCTGATTTCGGGCTGGCTTTCTCATTCATGATGATCAGCGAGTTCGTGTTGGTCATGAACTTAGTTCTCACGAGCACGTTCCTTGCATAGTATAGGGAAAACAAAATGCAAGATAAAAGGAAAACAAGAAGTGTAGTTGTACTACCATTGCCAACACAGCTCCTGAAAGTTTTACATTGACCTCATGATTTACCATTCAATTGATAAAAAACGGTTCTGGGAAGCGGTTTCACTAATCAGGGGATATTTACCATTCAGTTGATAGAAAACAGTCCAAGGCCTTACCAGTGCGAACCACTGTGCGAAATATTTTCCAGATAAGGAAAGGCCTTTTAAAAATATTACTTAAACCTGAAAATTTTTTTTAGGGAGAGACCCGTTCTTTTCTAGTATTTCTACTCATACTTTCAGGCCATGTTTTCTTTTTTTTTCCTGGGTTGTGATGCCTTTCCGACTCACCAATGCCCTGGCGAAGTTCCGTGCGGTCATTATGATAGAGTTCCGCACGACATTGGACCGATTTGTTCTCATCTACCTCAACGACATTTTGGTGTACAGCCATACCTTGGATTGGACATCTGCATTGTTTTGGACACACTTCGCTGGGCCACGTACAAAGCCAATTGCGACAAATGCGAGTTCGCATGCCAGGACAGGACCTCCACATCGTTTTAAGTACACTTTGCTAGGCCAAGTACAAAGCCAATTGCGACAAATGCAAGTTCGAATGCCAGGAGCGTGAGTAATTGGGACACTCGGTCACACCGCAAGCCATTCCGTCCGCTTGCGGACAAGATCTAGGCCATCCAGAATTGGCGTGAACCGACAAATGTCATGGAAATTCAATCCATTCTAGGCCTCGCAGGCCATTACCAGCACTTCATGGACAGATACAGGAAGGTCGTAGCACCATTGTCACGCCTTCAGTACCCTGTGGTGCTATTCAAGTCCAACGATCTGGAGCACATTGCTTTTCACACACTCAAGGCAGCAATGCTCGCAACACCTGTGTTGAGTATCTACGACCTCACCTTGCCTACACATATCACCATGGATGTGTTAGGTTATGGCATGAGTGCAGTTTTTGAACAGCATGACGGGAAGGACTCGCACCCGGTCAAGTTTTTCAGTACGAAGGTCCCTCCTGTCCATTCGATCAATGATGCAAGGGAGAAGGAGCCACTTGCCTTTGTCACAATGCTTAAGAGATGGTGGCCCTTCCTGTTCGGGTGCTGGGAAGTGGATTACCAACAACCATGCATTCATCTTCTATAAGGTGCGGGCAACAACACAATCACACGCTAGATGTCCATTGGCTGGTTTGACTTCATCACGGAGCATTTATAGGAGCTTCAAATAGGTTTGTGGGTGCTTTTTCTTAGGGACCCGACCTTTGTGCTGTCACACATGATTCGTTCGCATTGGACGAGAGCCTACAGCAGCACTTCGCCCGAGGATACAAGTCCGACTCCGATTTTGGGCAACGTTACGAAGCACTCTCACCTGCGACTCCTCCGGGCAGGAAAGTACCCTATTATCGGCAGGTTTTTGCTTCTCCACGCATGTGGCAGGGACTTACTCTGTGTTCCTCACAACCGCTGACTAAGGACACAGTTACTTGGTGAGTACCACGATTCGCCTCCTGGTGGCCACCTTGCATTCAACTGCATGGTTGCCCGACTTTGCCGACACTTTTATTGGCCCGGATTGGTGCCTCGTATTACCAAGCACTGCAAGTTATGCGAAGTTTGCATGAGCTGCAAGTCATACAACCATTGCCTCTATGACGAGTTGTGACCGTTATCTATTCCGTAGGACTTCGACCTCTTCTGCCATGGATATCATCGGACCCTTCCCATGCAACAGTTTTGGTCATGACTGCATTCTGACAGTGGTTGACCGCTTGAGCAAATATGCTTGCTTCCTACCATGCAGGTGTTATGCGCCCGATTGAAACGAGATACACCATGCATCCACATGTTCCATACACATGCGCAACGGCAAGAGATCTTGGAGAGAGCAATTCACACCACACGGGATGAGAGAATACACAGTGGAAGCACTTAACCAAATATAGAATTGAAATTACTCAATTCTCATCAATATCCGGCTCCCTCCGGCCAATCAATACACGGTTATTTGAACTTATTTCCAAGAATCCCAACCACATAATTAACATCCACAAACAAACTAAGAAGAGAGTTTCAACATTTAAGGGAGACTTCTTCTTCCTCCCAACCTCAAGCTCACAACTATGGCGCAGGCCTGCGCCCGACCTATCGAGCCCATCAAGCGCCACCAACCCTCCTGAACCCTACACGCCACTCAACAGTCCAAACCCGATGCCCACTGCAAATGAAGTGTCCGCTCAACGGGGCAGGGTAGCTCCCAGGACAAAGAAGAAGAGCACCAGCGCTGGATGAAGAAGGAGATGGCTGCCACTTCGACAAACACTTGCAAGAAGGGTTTCGATGGCAACCCTGCCTATCCCCAACAGCACAGGTAAGGGGAGGTGCATCACAGCGCTCACGGCCTGATGCCCAGCACAGTTACAACATGAGCCAGGAAACCCCAGCTATGGAGGACAGCCCTAGCAGCATGAAGATGATGTCGCAAGTGAAATAACGCAGCACCCAAACAGCGTGCCACCTCCAGCAGCACTCCGTGGAAAAAAATGA
Source organism: Chara braunii (assembly GCA_003427395.1). Lineage (NCBI taxonomy): Eukaryota > Viridiplantae > Streptophyta > Charophyceae > Charales > Characeae > Chara > Chara braunii. The sequence continues at coordinate 974,939 of BFEA01000215.1, forward strand.
CGAGACAGAACCCGTTTTTCCTTGCCCTCGAAACTTTTGTAGACTGCTGTTTCCCTGACTCGACAGCCTACAGCTTAGGAACGAGAGCCTATAGCTTAGGAACGACAGCCTACAGCTTAGGAACGAGAGCCTATAGCCTAGGACCGGATCTAGACCTAAAATTGGCAAAAGGGGAGGACAGAAACGGCCTACAACTCAAGGGCAGAAAGGATAAAGTAGAGAGACCTAGTGGTATTACAGCTAGCTTACAGAGACTACTCCAAACAGACCTAGGGGTCAAGCCCAGTTGGACTCTCACACACACACACACAAAAAAAAAAAAAAAAAAAAAAACAGCAAACAAAACAGGTCACGGGATAGAATCCCGAAGAACTCAAAACCAGGCAACATCAAACGAAGTTAGTGTACAGCCTGCATGCCATTGCAATTCATTGCATTCCTACCCTGCCGTGGAGCGAGGACCCCGAGCTCGGAGTGTCCACAAGGAAAACGTACGAGGGGTTGCCCTTTCTGTTCAGCCTCATAGGCGCACGCAACTGAATTTGCAGACTTGAGAAGTTCCCTCCTTGTGAACCATCGGTCCTTTGTGTGAGGATGGAAAAGGAACTTCACAAAGTATTCAGAGTTAGGTCTTGTGCCCCACTGATCCTCTATACTCTCGACTTTGGAGGTCCAAACTGTCATGAAATGCATCGACAGGAGTGAAAAGCAACGGTTTTGAGGCATGGTTGCCCTTTCTGTTCGACAAGTCTTGATATGAGAGGGTACCGCAACAACGTAGGAAGGTCCAAATGCATCTGCCCCCACAGTATCAAGCACCTGCCATGGGCCATAGCAAACAGGCAACAACCTTCTTGAGATATCGTATTCATCAGTTAGCTCAGATCTTTTCACCCAGACCCAGTGACCTGGGTGTATAGTAGAGGGAGAGCGATGCTTGTTAGCCTGTTCAATCATCCTCTTCCAGGCCTCTAACATATTAGTTCTAGCTTTTTCTAGGTCTTTCTTATAACACTTGGTGAACTTTGCAGTGCCAGGAGTTAGTTTAGGCTTTGACTTATCAATGAGATAATTCAGAGATAATTCAGAGGTTGTTTGGGATCTCTGGCAAAGTGCAGCCTATAGGGTATAAAGCCTGTAGTGTTGTGAACATACGTATTATACATCAATTGTGCCCTGGACAGATGTTTGTCCCAGTCCTTCTGATCAGGCATAATCACAGGGTGCTGCAACTGAAAACCTGATTCATCACATCAACTTGTCCGTTGACTTCAGGATGTCTCCCAGAGGTCATGTTCAGTCTGGAATGCAGGTAGTCTTTACAAAAGGACTGCCAATTGCTGCTGCAGAATTTGGGATCCTGTCACTGACAATGGAGGATGGGCACCCATAAACATTCACCCACCTCTCACAGAAAAACTCTCTGACCAGAGGTACTCTAGCGTCAGCAGGTAAGGGGATAAACTCAGCATTCTTAGAGATCAATCGATACAAACCATTACATGTCTCGTCCCACGTGGCGTGGTCTTGCTTAAATCTGTGAAGTCAATGGACACAGGCTCACCTGGACCGTCATGGATAGGTAGAGGTTTGAGTAGTCTCATAGGAGGCCGCTTGTGGACCTTGTTCCTCTGACACAACTCGCAGGTCTCCAAGTAATGCAGGATATTGTCCTTCATCTTAGACCAGTAGAAGCATTGGGTCAGGTTGGCATATGTCTTTAAGAACCCAAAGTGACCACGAGCATCATGATTCTCTGAAATCAGATGAGTAATGATCTTGCGATCATTAAGGATACACAAACACTCTTCCCCCTTGCTGATTGTGTGCAGCAAGCCTGAAGTCAAGGCATACCTTGGCTCAAAATTGGGGTTAGTCTGTAGACTATAAGGATGGGGCCAAAGACTGGGTCCTGAGGCAACGCATAAGCGATAGCCTGTCTGGTGAAATCAGCAAAGGAGTAAGTATCAACAATGGCAGCAAATGAATCAGGTCTACATGACAATGCATCAACAACCCGGTTATAGCATCCCTTCTTGTGCTTCAGTTCAAAGTCAAATTTGTCAATGAACTGAACGTCCCAGTAATCAGAATAGATCTTGAAGTGTCTCCCAAGCAAGAAATGTTTCAACTGTTTGAGGGCACATACGAGAGCATACAGTTCCTTTTCATAAGTGGATGTCTGAATTATTTGCACCTTCATATTCTTACTCATGAAGTCCATCGGATTCAAACTGTTCCCATCATCTTGTTGAAGGACTGCACCAACGCCATATTGCCTTGCATCTGTGGTTAGCACAAATGGCAATGTAGGGTCAGACAGTTTCGGCACAGGTGCTTGGGTGAGTGTTTTCTTCAATCTGGAGAAAGCTAACTGACAAGTGGTTGTCGACCTGAAGGGAACATCCTTAGCTAGCAGATTTGTCAGGGGTGTAGCAATAGAGGAAAATTTTCTGATGAACTTCATGTAGTAAGAGGCTAACCCCATGAAAGATCTGATGTCCCTCACAATTTGTGGTTGTTGCCATTCCCTGACCACAGCCACTTTAGAGGCATCAGGGGATAGACCATCTGCAGAAATCACATGACCTAAGTATAAAACAGAGGAAACACCAAATGATGATTCTCTTTGTTCAGTTTATACTTATGTTCTATCAGGATCTGCGGAACTTTCCTAAGGTGGTCTGCGTGTTCATTGGCATCTTTGCTGAACACCAGAATGTCATACAGGTACATAACAACAAAGCGGTCAAGGAAAGGTATGGAAATCCTATTCATTTCAGTTTCTGGAATGTCCCTGGTGCATTCCACAGACCAAAAGGCATCACCAGGAACTCATAGCCCATACCGGGTCTTAAAGGTTACCTTGTGTACATCCTCTTCAGCCATTTTGATTTGATCATAGCAAGGTTTTAGATCAAATTTTATGAAGACTTTGCAGCCTTGCGCCATGTTCAACAAGTCATCAATCCTAGGCAAGGGCTCAAAGCTCTTCCTAGTGAACTTGTTCAAGCCTCTGTAGTCAATGCAAATCCTGAGCTCACCATTTCCTTTTGGAACAAGGAGAACTGGTGCCCCATACTCAGATGAGTTAGGCCTGATCCACCCTTTCTCAGTTAAGGACTCAAGTTGTTTCCTTAACACATCCAATTCAACAGGGGACATTCTGTAGACTCTTCCCTTGGGAGGGGTAGAGTCGGGCAAAATCTGAATGTGGTGTTTGGTTTGCCTATGGACAAGTCCAGCAGGATCCTGAGTCAAATCATAAAACTCAAGCCACAAACAGATTCTCATGGTCAGTCTCCTTAGACAAGTTGTAAAACTCCCTGGCTTTCATTCAATAACAACTTGTCTTGGGATGGTGATCAGTAGCTAAGAAACATTGTCTTAGCTCCCCCTGTGGGTTCTTCAATTGGATACTCGGTAGAGCCTAGTCAATGGAAGGGTTAGTGGCCCTCAGACACTTCATACTCAGGACAAGATCAAAAGGAAGATGGGGAAAAACATAGAAGTTCAGGGACTGTCTGATTTTCCGTTTTTCATCAAAGGTGACTGGCACAACCTTGATGACCTTCTTGACTGAGGCAGACTGGGAATTGCCCGACTGAATCTACAGAGGGTGCTCAAGATCGATAACCTTGAGACCCAAGTGGAGTTTTTGAACTCCATTCTGGGAGATGAAGTTCCTGGTTGCTCCACAGTCAAGCAGGGCTTTGATCCTGGTTCTGTTGATTTGAGGCTTGAGCATGATCAATTCTGATCTTTTCTTTCTCTTCTCTTTCAGCTGGAGATGAAGAGAACAGAGTTGGTCAAGCTTTTCCTCATATGAGGGCTCATCAATAAAGGGTTCAATGTACGAGTATATTGAGTCCCCTGCAACCTGAAAAAAATTGGGTTCAACAGCTGATTCATCCCTTGATAAAGATGGATTCAGTTCAGCAAGACTGGCTGCAGTCTCTGCTGGCCTGTCTAGTTTCTTGAGTGGTTCATATTGTTGTGGTTCAGCTTGGGGCAAAGGTTGTCCTCACACCTCAGACAGACTCCCCTGTCCTTTTTCTTCTGTCATACGCCCTCTGCGATTCTCAGATCTCTCCAAGGCAAAGAGGAAGCATCCATAGGACTGACTGTGCATTTGGCAAACTTGGGAAGGTTCTGCTATTGAGGAACACTGGGCATTTGCCTGACCCCTTAAAGTTGGAGGGCTTTTGTCCCTGAAACTGCTTGCCTCCTGTGAGGACTAACATTGTTTGGGCCAGCATTTGAGCAGCCTGGTCTGGAGGTACTTCTGCACCCTGGCCAACTGGGGGAGTAGATCCTCCTTGGCCAGTGCCTGCAGAGTCATAATCAGACTCCATGGTATACAAACTCCCCTTTCCCTTCCTCCTACTTTGGGAAGAGGGGTTGCCTCCCTTCTGAGGAGTGGACTGCACATGGAGTGTGGCCTTCATGTCCAAGGTTGCTCTACCAAAAGATCACCAGTCCTTGTGTCCTACAAAATAGAAGGTCGTGATGTATTTCTTAGGAGTTGCACTGATGAACCAAGTTAGCTATTCACGATCAGACATCTCCAACCAAGGAGTAGAGGTAAGGTGCTCAAATTCTGCATAGAGATTGGCCAGGTTACCCCTGTACTTTGTCTAGCCAAGAATCCAGCTCATATGCATCCTCGGGAGCCTTTTCCTTATCTGCGAGCCTCGCCTGCAAGCCCTGAAAAATGGTCTTCAGTCCTGCTGCAGCAGCCCAATCTAGCAATTGCTGCTGAGACTTAGTAGCCTCAGAGGTAGCCCACTTCAACGTTGACCCACCCAAGAGGGCCACAGTGGACTCTACCTTGTTAACCTCTGGGCAGATGAATCCCTTTTGATAGGACTTCATAGAAGCGATCCAATCTGACACATCCACTTTGGGGTCATCCCCAATGAATTTGTCAGGTCCTCAGAAGCGATCCAATCTGATCCAATCCCTTTTGACAGCACTCAATAGAAGCGATCCAATCTTATCTCATCCCCTTTGATAGGACTGTATCTTGGGGAATCGTTGTTCCTGCTGGCCAGAAGAGCCAGCATCAAGTCTCATCTCCTCAGGGACAGCCTGGCTTCCTATGGACCCTACGACAGCCTACCAACTGTTACTAATACACAGGTCGTGGGTTCAACTCTACGGGTCGACACAGGTACTGTACACAGGTAAGGTGGGGACTAGGGATCGAACCCTGGGATCTGTGTCTGCTACTGCAAAGAGGTGAAAACCGTTTCACTTCTTCTTCCTCCCAACCTCAAGCTCACAGCTATTGCGCAGGCCTGCGCCCAACCTATCAAGCCCATCAAGCGCCACCAGCCCCCCTGAACCCGACATGCCACTTAGCAGTCCAAACTCGATGCCCACTGCAGATGAAGTGTCCGCTCAACAGGGAAGGGTAGCTCCCAGGACGAAGAAGAAGAACATCAGCGCTTGATGAAGAAGGAGATGGCTGCCACTTCGACAATCACTTACTAAAGGTTTCAATGGCGACCCTGCCTATCCCCAACAGCACAGGTAAGCGGAGGCGCCTCACAGCGCTCAGCGCCTAGCAGCATGAAGATGATGCCGCAAGTGAAATAACGCAGCACCCAAACAGCACGCGACCTCCAGCAGCACTTCGTGGAAAAAAAATGACAAGAGAGAACCCGTTTTTCCTTGCCCTCCACACCTTTATAGACTGCTGTTTCCCTGACTCAACAGCCTACAGCCTAGGAATCACAGTCTATAGCCTAGGACCGAATCTAGACCTAAAATTGGCAAAAGGGAAGGACAGAAACGACCTACAACTCAAGGGCAGAAAGGACAAAGCAAAGAGACCTAGTGGCATTACAGCTAGCCTACAGAGACCAACTCCCCCCTCCCCTCAGCCACCAAACCCCCCCACCCTCGGTCGGACCCCCTCCACAACCTACCCAACCCCCCCAAAAACACCCCGCCCCCCCAAAGTTTTTTTTTTTTTTTGTGCGACCACCCCCTCGTATTCCCCTCCACACACACAGCCCCGCCAGGCGTGTGCGCCCATTTTTTGGCATGTGCGCGCCCCCGAAACGGATTTGAGCGCTTTTGAGCGCGCGCTGGGGGCTGAGCACGCACTTAAGCTCCAAACAGACCCTGGGATCAATCCCAGTTGCGCTCTCACACACACACAAAAAAAAAAAAACAACAGCAAACAAAACAGGTCACGAGATCGAATCCCGGAGAGCTCAAAACCAAGCAACATCCAACGAAGTTAGTGTACAGCCCGCATGCCACTGCAATTCATTGCACAGGTACCATGTCCAGGGCCGCAAGCTAGCGCTATCCTTGCACATCAGCTGGATTTGCAGTCATGATATTCCGGAGGATATAATCAGTATGTGCAACACTCGGTTCATGTCCGGTTTTTGAATCACTCTCATAATGAAGCACTCCAGATTGGAGATGAAACTGAGCTCCTCCCAGCACCCGCACATGGATGGCCAGAACAAAGAGAGCACACCAGACTGCACAGATGATGCTCCACACTCTTATCCGTCCGGACCAAAAGTATTGTGTTGAGTGCTTTCCTGGCATCGAGTTCACCTACAATACATCACTTACCGGACCATTGGCCTGACCGCGTTTGGGGTGCTCATGAAGATAGGAAAGGACGACTTTTCGTGGACTCTCTTCTTGCGTCCAATACCAATACACCCCCGCCTCCATAAGAACTGCTTGCAAAAGACCGGGCCAAAATGCGGAAAGAAAAAAGATGCATGCAGCAGCAGGCTAACCGAGGTCAATTGCCTTGCCCATTCCACAAGTAATACCTAGTTTGGGTTTCCACTCAGTTCAACCTGGAGAAAAACATCTCAAGGAGACTTCTCCCCAAGTGTTTCAGACCTCAGCGCATCCTATCTGCAGGAAGCGATCAGCCCGACAGACCATTGTTCATCATCGACACCCGTCCCACCTACGCATAAACGGTCTTCAACACGTCTGAACACGCCTCTTATGTTTCGGCTGAGAGCGACAACTTTCCCGACCGGAGTTCATAAAACCCTCCTTCCATGAATGGCCTTCAGGAGGTGGAGCGAATCAGTCTGTATCGCCACTACGGCAACACGTCAATGCAGCACAAGATGTGCCCTTCAAAGAGTGCAATGCCAAGGACACACTTGCAGGCTACCGCACCGAACATCCTTGATGATAATGAGCGACGAGGCAAGGGGGTGGCAATTCGCTCGCCACTTTCCATATAGGAAAGCGTCGAGCTCCGGGTTGGACATTAAAGCACTTGGTAGAGCGGGCGGCAGGGCTGCTGGAGCTAACGCTCGCGTGCTGCTGCTAGCGCCAGTGCAGAAGCGCGTGCGTGCGGTCATGCGAGCAGGGCACTGCTGTTGGCAGCGCCATAGCCCAGCCCACGTAGCCAGGCTTGGGCTTGGACAACCAGCGAGAGGTGGTGGTGGTCTTCGTGTATGAGGGAGAGGACGTGGGTGATAAAGTCAAGCGCGAGAGAGAGCGAGAGATGAGGTTGATGATGTGAGGGCACGTACCTGGTCTTGGCGATCGTCTACAAGGTCGACATCTTCATGTACTTCGGTTGTAGCTGCTGACGTCAACAGGATGCCTTGTCAATTTGTAGGCTGCATGTAGCTGTGTCATTATAGTCTGGGCGCTGAGCGCCAAGTAGGAGGAAGGACTCTGGATACATATGTTGGTGGTGGCAAGAGTATGCTCTCATTGATATTTGGATTCAGTGCTTTGGTTCTCCGTTGGTGGAATATCAGTGCATTTCTGCTTTCTGTACAGCGTTGGACTTGCTGGCTTTCAATGTGATTTTGGACTCTGGATTTCCGTCATTTCGATGTCGCTCATTTTTCTTGCACAATGGTGCCTCCGTCACATGTGTGATTGAAACTGTTTGACAGTTATATCCACTGCCTAGAGGAACTGCGCCCCTCGGGCGTAGACATGCTCCCTCTCGTTTTCTTTTGACTATTTTTAAAAAACTATTTTGGTTTCAAATTTCAAAAATTATTTTGGTTTCAAGTTTCAATTTTTTCAAGCTAGGCTGCCAGCAGGGCCGCCCGGGTCACCCTGTTTTCCTGGGCGGCCCAGCCGTGCAAGGACCAGGGAAGGTCCCAGCAAAAAAAAACAAAAAAAACCCAAAAAAAGTTCAAAAAACACTGTTATGCAGAAAAATAAACTGAACAACATTTGCCTCAGTGTGAGGCATAAGGCCTCGCTACGCCTTACTGGGCCCTATTTTCAGCACAGTCGGCCGCCCTAAGTGAAGGCAGGCTCGACCGAGGTCTACAGGCCATTTTTTGGGGGGTCACTATGCAACTGGGGAAATTCAGGCAGTTACGCAGCGCCAGCTGGTTGGAAGCGCCCAGGCCCAGGCTGCCTTTCATCATATGTAACTGAGACAGGCCCTGGGCCGGATACACAACATGGACAGAACAAAGGCTGAGGGCTGTTGGGCGCTAGCAACCACCACTGGCCCTGGGCCTGTTTCCTCTGGACTGAGGCTCAGCCCCGTGGGGCCTACCGGAAGCTTCTGGGCCGGGGCCCAGTACCGCATTACGGCACGTAGCAGGCACTTCGATAAAGGGAAGGGCCTGCCCACGCATTGGACATTCGGGCACTGGCTGCATGCTGCGCAAGCGCTGCTGCGCTAACGCTGGCCAGCACTCACGCACTCACGGGCGAGCTGGAAGGAGGAGGCAGCCACAGCCGAGCTGCGCTGCTGTATGCTGGATGGGGCGCATGGTGGTCTTTGGGTGCATGTGGCATCTGTGAGTTAGGGGATCGAGGTTGTGAGTGATACGAGAGACATACCTGGTGCTTGAGGCGAACGACATTGGCCAAGATCTGCTCGTACTTCGGGGAGCTGTTGACGTCATCAGCGGCATTGTAGATAGGCTAGATAGGATCTGCCATCTGTAGTCCTGTCTCTTATACACATCTAGATGTGTATAAGAGACAGGTGCAGGCAGCCATAGCCGAGCTGGACTGCATAGCTGGATAGGGCGCATGGTGGTCCTTAGCTCCCCGAAGTACGAGCAGATCTCGGCCAATGTCGTTTGCCTCAAGCACCAGGTATGTCTCTCGTATCACTCACAACCTCGATCCCCTAACTCACAGATGCCACATGCACCCAAAGAGGATATCGACATTGGTTCTTCGTTGATGATGATGAGACTATTCCAGCATTGTCAATTATGAGTTTTTGCTGTGCTCTTATTTGGTGGAATTCTGCTATTGGTTCGAGGTCACGACTATCTGGTCTCATGTGTATGATGCTGTTTGATTTCTGAAGTTCGCTATCGCTCATTTTCCTTGCATTAGGGTCACATCAAAATTCTTTACCAAATTTAAATTCTAAAATAAAAATAATATATTTTTAATTTTTTTTTATTTTATTTTTTTTGGCCCGGCCGGGCAAGTGGTCCCAGGCCACTCTGGTAGCCTAGTTTTCAAGCCACTCAATTGCAGTAACCCTGTTCAGAAGTAGCCTGGGGCCCAGAACTCAGCCCCAGGCCACGCAGACCTGAGTCGGTCTGCACTGGGCTGTGTGACCAAGACACGCCCAGGCCTGAGTCTGCTGTGTTTGGCTGTGTGACCAAACGCTGCACACTGGAAATTCAAGGGTCAAAGTCAACTGTAGAGTCAAAGGTACCGCGCCCAGGCCCTTGGTTGGATACACTCACTTGTTGGCCGCAGGTACCCAGGCAGCATCCAGGCCGGAGGGAATTCGGTTTCAGACCAATCTGGGCCCTTGTTTGCATTGAGATCTGGACGGCTGAGGGATGCAGCATTCGGGGTCCAGACCCCGCGTCAACGCTACATAAGCGCTGACTTCCTGGCTTTGACATTCATTCTGTCTTGTGTCAATGCTGACTTCACACGTTGACGACGCGACGCTGGCTCGACGCTGCGACGCTGGTGGACGCTGGCTTTGTGCGCGACGCTGGTGGACGCTGGCTTTGTGCTGGCATTTGGGAGATTGTGGCGACGCGCTGCTAGCTCGGTGGCCGGCTGGCTATTGTCTTCAAGGCATGCTGACGTGGCAGCTGCTACGCGTTGCTGCTGACGTGGCTGCTGCCACGTGTTCTATGGCTGGGACTATGTGACCGGAACCGCTGTTCTGATTCATCGTCACTCAGGAGGAGATCGGGACTGTGGAGAGATCGTGGATACGTACCTGGTTGTCTTCATGTGGACATGGGTCCAGCGCTGATGAGGGACTGATTAGACGTGCCACGTGGCACATTGAGGTTACTTCAGATACTCGTTCAGACTATTGGTTATTAAGGTGGTGATCGAGGAGGGAGCTCGAAGCAGGAGTGGGCCTTGTATTTATTTCCTCTCCTTTGTCTAATCTCCCTCCTCTGTCTTTCGTCTGTGTATGATTATCTCGTCTCATTCTGTCTGGACACTATTTTGACTATTGGTAATCATCAGCTGGTTGACATTCATCTGGGCTTGCATTGTTGACGACTGTCTTCACGATCTGGGTTCATTGCACAATCTTTGCTGGGTGGTATAGCAATCAAACTCCACGCATGCCTTTATTTAAAAGGCAAACTACTCAAACTCTCCATAGTTGCAAAACATTGGTCATCACAGCCATGTGGGCTAGAAAGAAGTGTGTTCAGTTCCTTCTGCAGTAGCTTTAAGGGTGAGTTTACCGAAAAGAAAAAGTTTTGCATTGCATGAAAATTAATCTATTCTTGGAGCATGTATGCAAGCATACCCGATCCGCTATGAGTTTATTTCGTGCTTCGGCTGAGTCAATCTGGTTGCGACGACGTTCCAAGTCTGCATTTGCTGCCTCTTGCATGGAGATCAGTGCCTTCTCTCTTTCCTTTTGCTCCCGCATGCCTTTCTCCAGCGCTTCTTTTACGTCATTGGCATCCCTCTGCAACCACCAGACACACTTTGTCCTTAGCATTTATTTATTTTTTTGTGTGTGTCATCCTTGCACAGGGGCCATGCTAATCTTCTCTGTATCGTTCCAATTTTACCAGATGTCCCGAGGGACACACTTTGTCCTTGGCTAACTATCGTCCTTTCTTTTTCTTTTTTTTCGCTTTTTTCCCCTTCAACAAACACACACTCATACACCAGCTACAGAGAGAGAGAAAGAAAAAAAGAACAGATTCAACAGAATGAATGAGGTGATTGACAACTAAGACAGAAAACAGAGAAAAAGAATAAGGCAGAATTTAACTGTGTGCAACCCGGTTGACACTCTGTCGAGCTCTATGTGATCGAATTGTTTACGCTCATTGCATACATGTGTGTAGCATTGTGTAACATTCAGCCACATGGGCTGGGTAAGTCCCTCGTCTCGTTTTTTACTATAACTATTGCATGGGAACTGCCAGATGGCACCATGTCAACATCATCACATTGACGTGACACCGTCATCAAATTTGACGTCACATAGCGGACAGAACATGCACCTAAAACCAATCAACTAAAACGATTTGAACTTTCAGGAGATCTGCATCCTTATTCCCCCCCTCCCTCCCTTTTCAAGAGGTCTCCATGAGTCAATCTTGGTCACTGAGTCATCAGTGAATCGGTTACTTCTTTTTTATTATCATTAAAGGGGTAATCGTAAACCCCTAACATTTTATGGTATCCACCGAATTCCACCGAGGCCCGAACTCATGATATGTTTATTAATGTTTTCTGTGTGCACCATTCTGCCACCTGGGCTGGTCGTAAACTGGGGACTTTTTGCATAACAGAGAATTTTATTGTGCGCCTAACGAGGTGAACCCCACCGTATCAACACAAAACATACTGTGAAACGATATCTTTCACTGGGCAGTGTGTAATGCTCTGCCCTCTCTAAGAAGAATGCCAGGCTACCCATGTTCCCTTCTCTGTGTAGGATGTACTGCTCTCTTGCCTTCCTAAGACAAATGGCACCCTGGCAATATGTGCTTCACACATGGTATACGCTGATCGTTCCTTAGTAAGAAGAATTGGTGGGCTGGCCAAGTCAACCAGCCATCTGTCATTGGGAACCAATGACAAACTGCCATTGAATATCTCGCTCTCAGCAGTGGGGACAAAGAAGCCTTTCCTCCCTGTTAGGAGTCAATGCGTGTTGTTACGTTTCTGTGGGACGAGTGCTCTGCACACTCCACTCCTCTGGGTTTTGGTTCACAAAGGACCAGTGGCCATCGCTGTCCCAGCCTTAACATGGAGAGGTGAGTGTATGCGGTTTTCTACTCAAAGTTTTCAAATATAAGACTCGGGCACTGGGTCCATTTAGCCTGATTTAGGGGGAAAAAAAAGAAAAAAGTTGACACCTGCCCCGCCCTTGCCGCAGTGCTGGTGTGAAGGCTGGGCACGCAGGGGTTGATCGTGTCATTGGTCCTTCACTGTGTGTGGCTGCATGTTCGAAGTCATGATTGGTTATAACAATCACAAATGGCAGTGCACAGATTTTAAAAACAGTTCCTTGGTATGTGTAAAGTCGACTACTTTTCGCTTTCACAGGTATCCCTAACCGAGCAAGGTGACGAGCCCTCCAATCAGCCAAATGCATTCAGGGCAGACTGTCCATATCCAACCTCCTGATGAGTCTGTGAAAGTGCGACAAAAACAATCTGGCACGGTCATGGTCTTTTTGTGGAGTTGTGTTTACCAAATATAACACACACACTCCCCCCCCTTCCCCCCCCTCCTCGATCTCTCACTACTTGATTGAAGTTTCACGATATTTCTCTCTTTGTGAGCCTACAGAGGGGCAGGGGAGGGGCAAAGATACCTGGTTGGTAGCACAAGGGAGGGTGCTGCGGGGGGACAAGGCAAGGATCACGTTTTTCTTTCTGTCTTATTAGGTGAGTCCAACCCTCTTTCTCCACATTGAACGATCCTTCTAGTGGTCTATTAGGGGTGGACATCTGCCTGTCGATTCTACATGCAGCAGGATCCTGACTCCTGAAATGGCGATGCAGAAAGCCAGAGAAAGCGCAGTCCTGTGTCTGTCATCGGGGTTTGACATGATGAGCTGCTAATCAATCACTACATGTGCCCACTATTCAGGACTACTACCTGTTTATCAACAGGCACATTTGCGCACCTGTTTATTAACAATGACATGGATTTGAACCCAATATCAATAGCTACATTGTGTACGGGTCAGGATTAGACATGTCTGCACGGTCGGGATTTGAACTCATGACTTGTTTATAGATGCATGTACCTTGCAACATTTAACTTGCAAGCTAATCAACATGTCATGCGTATGCCCGCAGGACTTGAGCTCATGATCTGATTTTCAGGAGCAATGGCTGCTCTCTCTCTCTCTCTCTCTCTCTCTCTCTCTCTCTCTCTCTCTCTCTCTCTCTCTCTCTCTCTCTCTCAGTGCCACCCCTTGGACAGCATGGATGGTCGGCAGCACCTCACAGAGACCGCAGTATGCACGGTAAAAACGATGATGGGAAACACCAAGGCGAAGCAGTAAGCTACCCGCACAATAAACACGAACGCAGCAGCTACACGAGCGGGAAATAATCTTTCTTTTGGCGCCACGTGGCGGGGTTTGTTTTTGCACCAAGCAGCGGAGTGAAGTGCACAATAGGACCTGTCCCAGTTTCCCTGCCCTCCCACATTCCCCGCTGGGACCAGTTGGTTGCCTTACAATTGGCTCACTTTTCCTTTACCATAGAGAGTTGAAGTTGATGACAGTTCTCACATAAATACAAGATCAAAATGATGAAAAACAAACAAACAACGAAAATGATCCAGAGGGACCAACTATTGGATGCATAGAAAGATTATTGACCAACGGCCCTAGCGCAGTTCGTACACCCATGAACTCTTGAAATACAGACCTCTGTTCCAATCCCAATCAAGCAAAATAACTCTGATTTACCTGGCTCCGATCAGATGATATCTCAAGGCCATCACCCTTGGAAATTTCGAACAAGAAAAAATTAAAAACAAGCAGAAGATTATGGGATAAACAATGCCAGAAACGCAGGACGATTTGGTACAACCGCCAAATTTAAGAACAAAAAAACAGCAGAACATTGTCGAAGTCTTCAAGATTAAAAAAAACTTTAAAAAAAGTGCGGGGGGGAATCATTAAGATCAGGCCTTCAACCGCTACAATGCCCAGAATTTCAGCGAGAGAATAAAACCCCACAGAAAAAGGGGAGCAAATTTCCTGGCAGTTTTTTTTTTTTTTTTTTTGGCAGTTTCTGAAGCATTCACAGATGGCTTTCGACAAGAGTAACACCAGAGCAACCGGGTTTCATTGGGCAGGTGTTTTTTCCCCCCCTCCTTCTGGAGGATGCAAGCTTATGAAACATAGCGAAGGAAATGGAAATTCAGAATGCACTTCAATGCACACCATTTGGGACCATAGTGTACTTCGCTCTCTCGTCAACGCATTCAATTCCAGTCCGAGAGCTTCGACCTGCATATCACGTAAATGACATTGGCAACAAGGTCCATCAAGCTCAAAGATGAAAAGAGATCTGCATATGCCTTACATGCTTAAAAAACACAACATCCTGGACCCTTCTTCGTTTGAGGGAGGCTCAACAACTTTCAGGAAAGATGCAACAGTCCTTCGTTCATGGATATGGGGGACTCTTCGTCAAAAGAGTCCTTTTTCTTTTTCCTGTGAACAACTCAAATATCTCCTCTCTCTCTCTCTCTCTCTCTCTCTCTCTCTCTCTCTCTCTCTCTCTCTCTCTCTCTCTCTCTCTCTCTCTCTCTCTCTCTCTCT
>BFEA01000215.1:1000196-1012059 GCA_003427395.1 Chara braunii
GACTGGAAGTGGAATACCCAGCTAACAAGATCCTGAAGTGGGTCCTTCCAACGCCCGACTTCCTGGCTCCCCATTGCAAATCAGTCACTGCCATTCTGGAGGTTCTGACGATCGACCCCCCAATTTTCCCAGAACAATGGCAATGTCTCATCGGAGACAAAGTCGCCGCCGTCATAGTCTCGACCAAAGCATCACCAATCTGCTTCAGATGCAGAGCCAGGGGTCACCTGGGAATGGATCCCAACTGCCCGTGCTCCACTGAGCAGAAGAAGCTGAGACAAAACATGCGGTAGAAGTGGAAGAAGCTAAAGGAATCTGGTTTGTCAATGACCCAGACTACGACGTCTGGGTCTTTGACGACAACATCCCAGATCCCAAATGGATCTGGACTTACAACAACGCGACCCCGTCAATCAAACAGCCAGACATTTTCCCTCCCTCAGACAGCAAATGGCATCACGTGGGGGCAAAAAAGATCTCCGGGATCCCAGGGAAAATTCACTAGGACCCGGTCATCAACTCCCAAGCGATCAAAGAAGAAAAGAAACACAAGCACTTGATGTGGGACCTGGAATCAATCCGACAGCAAACAACAAGCTCTTTCTCCAGTACAGAAGACTATAACAGCATTCTGGATGCATCCAAGGACATCATTGAGGGCTGCAACGCTCAGACCGACCCCTCTCTCAAGCGGCAAGCCTCCCCCCAAAAGACAGACGATGACGAACCGAGCGCAAAGAAGAAGCGGAAAGGAAACACAGCCAGTGGCGACAACGACCCCTCAGGGGAACAGACTCCACACACCACAGAGCTGGGGTCTGATCCTAGTCCCGAAACTGACCACGACCCGACCCAGACTGGGATGGACATCTCCCCCACAAAAAAAGTGAACAGCGCGTTCCAAAAAGGCAGGGGAGACTCCCCCCCTCGAATGGCTCAAAGATTACCTCGAAAAAGCCAAAAACAAGAGGGAAAAGGAGTTCAACATCAGAATGGCATGCATGAAACACCAGGAGAAAACAGGGAGAAACAGCAAGTCGATGGTAGCTGGAATTCAAACATCAAAAAGTAGTTACGAAATTCTGAGACAACAAACCGAAATGTCGGAATTCAGCGCCTTCCGGTACCACGAGAAGAAGAGGTAAAGAGAAATGTCGGGATCTGAATCGTAATCCAGCGCTGACACACAGTCCCACAAGGACCCGATCAGAGACATGATACCGAAGAAATGGAAGCCTTCGAAGGGCCGAGAGAAGAGGATCAAGAAAGCCCAAGCTGTAACATCTGAGTAGGATAACGAACAGCGGTCCATCAAGTGCAAGATCGCCATTGTCGTACCTCAGACAAAATGCCTGTTCGACCAGAATGCAGAATACCGCCAAAAACTCTGCAAAGACTACTGCACAATCCAAAATGTCGCGGAGAACAGGGCTCCCCACGTCACGGAGAAAGTTGCTTCAGACCGTAAGACCATAAAAAAGGTCAGACCGTAAGACCATCAAAGCGGTCAGACCTCTTGTCCCAGTCCGATACAGGAGGAAATTCGGCGAGTGGCAGGTAGCCACCGATGTATCATTTACCATCCCAATGCAGGGACAGCAACGAGCTCTGGCCAGAAGCATCAAGGAAGGAATCTCAAAGGAATTCCCAGCAGGAGTATATGGAATCTCGTCATCCCCGGTAGACATCGCAGAAGGGACCGATCAGAACTCTATGTCAGCCAGGCCTTTTGAACCAATAATAATAAAGTTGGACGAGAAAGCCGGACTGCACGACGGACTTGTGTGGAGAGCATGGAACACCGTGACAGTCCTGCCCTACAACACACTTGCGGGTAATATGTGCCCAGCAGAGGTCATGGCAGATTCCCTGGCCTCCATCATCAGATCCCAGATTCTCATCACAGAGCATTCCTTACAAGACAAAGTTGTGGCGCTCAACATGGAACCCGATGATGATGAGGGAAGCATGGCTGACGATGACGACTACGATCACGATAATGGGATCTCCCCGGAAGGGGAAGGGTCTAGTACCTACTCGTTACCTGAGGACAGTGTGGGGGCATACAGCTTGAGCTCCGCACTAGGGAGAGAGACCAGCGAGGACAGCAGCAGCGGAGACGCCGAGGTGGGTTGTCCGAAAACCTTTGCAGCAGTAGACTAGACCCCTCATCCTCCCTAACTAAATTAATATGCCTCACCAACGCAAACTGGAAAAAAGGGTAAACTGAAGAAGAGAGACAGAACACAGCGACCTGGACAATAAAAATCGATGCAGCACAACATAGCACAAGACGAGACAGTTAGAACTAACTGGCATACAAAGGGGCTGACAATCCACAGCTGGAATATCAACGGCCTAGGTAACATATTATCCGAAGAAGGCAAACTTCGAGATATTTGGATAGTATTGAATGAAAAAAAGAATCTCAAACCCGACATCATCCTTTTCCAAGAAACCCACTTGTCAAATCTTGCACACCACCAGAATCAAAAGGACAACGGAAAAAAAGTATGGGCGGGTGCGATTTTACACTGTGGTCCAACAAAGAGGGACATACCAAACGAGGAACAGCAATCCTTATACCTCCCTCATCCAAAATCTGGACAAAAGGACAGGTGTTGAATGGGGATGGAGACGCACTCGAGGGCAGATGGTCCCGAAACCACATCGATGGCAAGAAGAAGAACTGAGAATCTTAAACATATACGCCCCCAATGCAGAATGCAAACGACTAGACTACTTCACCGACATCAGAGAGATCATCCCAACCCCCCTACCGGTAATCTTAGCAGGGGACTGGAACACTACCTTAGACCCTTGACCGTATCTCTCGCTCCCTGCTGATGGGCCCCACACAGGCAGGAACCCAGATTTGAAACATCATGACAGAATTCGAAGTAATCGACCCATTCAGAACACTCCATCCCCTAACGAGAGCCTTTTCCCTTGTCAAACGAAACCGAGCCAAACATACTTCCCTATCACGGATCGACTTCTTCCTGATTTCCGAACTCCTTCAAGGAAAAATTAAGGAGGCCGAAATCCTACCTGCATCTGCCTTTAAAGGGCTGGACCATAAACTCATACACCTGCTCCTCAATTTTAACGCCCCGGTGGAAAGAGGACATGGCTTCTACAAACTAAACAACTCCCTTCTCTCCACAAACCGTCTAACAAAGGCAGTTAAATGGAATTGGCTATTCATGCGACAAGAAGAAGTAAGACATAGTGACGGACTAGACAGTTACTCAGACCTGGGCACTGACGGTGTCGGCTGAATCAAGAAGCATAGTGGTTGAACACAAAATCAGAAAGGAAGAACTTCGAATTGTTATCACAATTGCAGAGGCTAATCTCACATCAAACCCCACCAACGTGTTCTACTACGACCAACTCAAAGCCTCCAAGGAAGAGCTTAACGAATGGAGGAGATGGGAACTAAGAGGCCTACAAATACGAGCCAGGAAGACTGGCTACACTCTGAACGAATCTATGACTAAGCAAAATAAAAGCCAATGCTAGGAACAACGATCGAGAAGCTGAGAAGCTGAAAGACCCATCAGATCAGAGGAGAACAAAAACAGCTGGCCTAGACATGGTAAGGATTGCCAGATCCTTCTATGCAGCCCTCTACGAATCCAAAACACCATCACCCCCAACCACGATAAACATAACAGCCCGTCAGCAAATGATGTCTTACCTAGACAAAACGATCTCACCAGAACAGTAAGAGGGCTTGGAAAAACCAATCACCCTAGGGAAACTCCAAGCGGCTTTATCACAGATGGGAAACGACAAGGCACCATGGATCAATGGACTCTCCAAAGAGTTTTGGGTTCAGTTTTGGCCTATCCTACAGAATGACCTCCTCAATTTTATCGACGACAGCAAAGCGAAGGAAAGGTTGGGTTCATTCCTAAGCACCAATGTGGTCTCGTTACTCCTCATGTCTCACAAACCCGTACAAAATACTGGCGAAAGCACTAGCTAACACGATCATGAAGCTCGCCGACAAGTGCTTTCACATCGACCAAGCAGGGTTCATTCCAAGTAGATGCATACTAGACAATGTGATGACCTTGAATGAGGCAGCAAGGAAGGTTACTTAAAAACAAATGCAGGCGGCCATTTTATTCTTCGATTTCGAAAAAGCCTACGATCAAGTGAATTGGGATTTTCTCCCGAACTGCATGGAAACGATTGGAGTGGGCCCAAATTTCAAAGAATGGATCAGAGTTCTATATGGCGACGCCACGGGCAGAGTCCAAATAAACAGGATAGTGTCATACGCTATCCGATATCAAGGTCTGTCCGTCAAGGTGACCCCATCTTCCTATTCATCATGGAGGCCATCACCTCCTTCCTCTGCAAAGACCCTTCTATAGACCGCCTCACCACGCAGAACTACGACTTCCTTCACGACTTCGCTCTGCCAACAACGCTGATGTTCGTTGATGATCTAACAGTCCTCATTCGTGCCAACAACTCCTCCTTCCAAGCCCTCGTTAGAGCCATGGAAGCCTTTCGACTAGCATCAGAAATGAAGGTAAACTGGTCCAAAACCGAAGGTTGGTGGTTCGCAAACAGCACCCCTCCCCAACCTCCCGATCTATCCACCCCCATGTCATGGTCCACAGGCGACCAAGCACTTAGATACCTGGGAATCATGGTCGATAAGGACGGCAAATGGCCAGGGATGGGCCAAACCTTAATCGCAAAGGCAATAGCCCGCCTGGCCCCGTGTAAGAGAGCCCAAGCATCCCTGTTTGGCAGAGCACTATTTATAAACACGTCAATATTCCCCACGCTATGGTACATGGCCTCCATCTCGTCCCCCCCTGACGAAGAAGTCAAGACTCTCAAGGCGCGGGTCAGATGTTATTTATGGACGGGGGACCCCAACAAAACTACTTGCATAAACAAGGTTTCCTGGCAAATTGTCATTATGAAATCGCAAGGAGGACTGGGATCATTGACCCTAGACAGGAAACTATCGCCTTGCAGATGAAATGGATAGTTAAGATTATCACCAAACATTCCTCCTATGGACGAAATTGGTCGTGGACAGTATAAGGAACCTCGCTCCAATAAGCTCCCCATCCAATATGCAAGGCCCCTTCTGGATTATGGCCAAAGAGTGGTCAAACAAAACAGGGAAGACATCAAGGAGAACCCAACAGTAACCAACCAGTCAACCCACCCCCTCGCCTAACCCATACTGGACGCCAACTTTGAAAGCGTGACGCCGACTGATGCCAACAAACACGGGCCACCAGACAACCAAGAAGAGGTTCTCAGACAACCCCTTTTTTGCAACCCCCGGATCAAAGACACAGCAGGTCACCCCTGGTCCCTCTACGTGAGAGATAGGAGATGGCTCACATGGATGGAGAGAGGAGTATGGCAACTCCAACACCTGTGGTCAGCGGAACGGAAGGACTGGTTGACAGCCCAAGAACTCTGAACCTCCCTCAAGGGATGTCACGCGCTTGAAACCAACTTAGCAACGATGCATCACAGCATCCCTGCCCAGTGGTTAACGCTCCTCAGAGAAACATTTACTTGGAAAACAGGCGATTGGGGCATACTTATTACGCACATTCCACCTGAGAGGGGATACCGCTTCATATCTAGATCAGACTCTTCAAGCTACCGATCGAACTTCTTATCCTACCGTATCGCCAACCATACCCTTCAAGAGCTCGTAATCTAGAACGAGGACCCCCAAGCCATGCGACTAGAAACCTTCCTCCTCAAGAAGGTCCGAGTCTCCCAAAACAAACCATGGGTCACATCCCAGCCAGAACTCAGTATCGAAGACCTGGAATTCGACCCCAAGGAATGGAGGTGGAAACAGGGCACCACAGGGAAGTCGAGAACAATTTCCCAATACAATGTAAAATTCGGCTACGACCTCGGACTACAGACCACAGATCCAAATCCAAGGTTGGTAGAGACATGGCAGACCAGCCTGAATCTGGACCCACCGGCCCAATTCTCCATCCCGTGGGCCAAATACCTTCTTATCAGACCAGTTAGAATCCGAACTATGTTGATCCCTCACCTAACAACCTTGTCCCTCAAATGCCCACCCCAACCAAGCAAAAAAAGACAAAGGACGGCAAGGAACAAAACCAGTGACCCGGACAATATTGGTATATGGCCTGCAACAACACGATAGACAATGCAGTCAGAACTGACTGGCGAGCAAAGGGCCTGACAATCCATAGCTAGAATGTCAACGGCCTGGGCAACATTCTGTCCGAGGAAGATAAACTTTGGACATTCGAATAAGTCTAGTAGACAAGAAGAAGCCGAAACCAGACGTCATCCTACTTCAAGAAACCCACCTGTTGGATCTCGGAAACCACGCCAGAATTAAGAGGACAGTGGAAAAAAGCTTGGTTTGCTCCGATTTCACACTCTGGTCCAACAAAGCAGGTCTGAGTAAGCGAGGTACTGCTATCCTCATACCCCAAGCTCCAAAATATGGACAGAAGGACATGTGTTGGACGGGAAAGGAGACATGACAGAGGGCAGATGGTCCTGGTTTGATATCACATGGAAGGAGGAGGATCTTAGAACCATGAACCTCTATACGCCCAACGCAGCTAGAATTCTTCAATAACGTCAAACAGCTCATCCCGAATCCTCTACCGGTAATTATTGCAGGAGATTGGAACACGACCCTGGATCCAAATATCGACCGCATCTCTCGGTTTGTGCTGATGGGCCCTACAAGAGCAGGAACCCACATTCGAAATATCATGACGGAGTTCGAACTGATCGATCCGTTCAAAACTCTCCATCCTCTTGCGAAAGCCTTTTCTCTAGTTAGGATAAATCAGGCTAACCACATATCACTCTCGCGGATCGACTTCTTTCTGATTCCTGAGCTCCTCCGGGGCACCGTCAAGGAGGCCGAAATTCTGCCTGGAACTGCATTTAAAGGGTTGGACCACAAACCCATATGCATGCTCCTTAATTTTAACGCGCTGGTGGAGAAAGGCCACGACTTTTTCAGACTAAACAATTCCGTCCTTTCCACAAATCGTCTAACAGAGGCAGTCAAATGGAATTGGCTGCTCATGAGACAGGAGGAGGCTAGGCGACAAAATAGATACCAATGGTTTATAAACAGCTATACGGACTTATCCCATACCATATCGGCCGAGTCGAGAAGCATAGCGGCGGAACGCAAAATAAAAAAAAAGGAACTTCAGATTGCTATAACAATCGTCGAAGAAAATCTTACATCAGATCCCACTAACGAGTTCTATTACGACCTACTCATATCTCCCAAGGAGGAACTCAACGAATGGCGGAGATGGGAACTAAGAGGCCTGCAACTACGCGCCAAGATGACTGATTACACCCTTAATTAGTCTATGACCAAGTTTTTCTCTCAGATTAAGTCAAACGCTAGAAACAGTATGACCGAAAGGTTGAAGGACCCATTAAACCGAGGGTCAATGAAATCAGCGGGCACATACTTGGTAAGGATAGCCAGGTCCTTCTACTCAGACCTCTACGAGTTCAAGACACCTTCCCCCCCCTCCACTACAAACCTAAAAGCTCGTCAACATATGTTGTCTTACCTGGACAGGACGATAACGCCGAAACAAACAGTAGGCTTAGATCAACCAATCACCCTAGGGGAGCTCCACATAGTATTATCCCATATGGGGAACGACAAAGCTTCAGGGATTGATGGTCTCTCTAAAGAGTTTTGGATCCATTTTTGGGCGACATTGAGAAGCGACCTCCTCAATTTTATTAATGGCAGCAAGACAAAGGGTGGTCTGGGCCAAGTCCTTAGCACCAGTGTGGTCTCCCTACTCCACAAGAAAGGGGATAGAGAGGACCTAAGGAATTACAAACCGATCTCACTCCTCACAACCCCCTATAAAATCCTTGTGAAAACATTAGCCAATAGGATCATAAAGCTCAATGACAAATGCTTCCACATCGATCAAGAAGGGTTCATCCCGGGGCGATACATCCTAGACAACGTGATGACCCTAAATGAGGCAGCAAAGAAGATCAACGGAACAACGAATGCAGGCTGCTATCTTGTTCTTTGACTTTGAAAAAGCCTATGATCAAGTCGATTGGGACTTCCTCCACAACTAAATGGAGAAGATGGGAGTTGGACAAAATTTCAAGGAATGGGTCAGAATTCTTTATGGAGATGTCACTGGAAGAGTCCACATTAACACAATACTATCTGACTCCTACCCGATATCAAGGTCCATACGCCAAGGTGACCCACTAGCCCCCCCTTCTTCCTTTTCATCATGAAAGCCATAGCCTCGTTCCTCCGTAAGGACCCCTCAATAGATCGCCTCACAGAACAAAATTACAACCCCTTACAAGACTTTTCTCTTCCCACTGCGTTGATGTTCGCTGACAATCACACAGTCCTCATTCGGGCGAATAACTCCTCTTTCCAGGCCCTCGTCAGAGCCATGGAGGCCTTCCGACTCGCATCAGAAATGAAGGTGAACTGGCTTAAAACTGAAGGCTGGTGATTAGCAGATGGCACCCCCCCCTCAACCGCCGGATGCATCCACCCCCATGTCATGGTCCACGGGCGACCAAGCACTCCGGTACTTGGGAATCATGATCAACAACGACGGCACATGGCCAGGGATGGGTAAGAATCTAATTGCGAAGTCAATAGCTCGCCTAGCCCCGTATAAGAAAGCATGGGCATCTCTGTTCGGCAGAGCATTAATCATAAACACGGCAATATTCTCTACCTTGCGGCATATGGCATCCATCTGGTTCCCCCCTGACGACGACCTCAAGACTCTGAAGGCTACGGTAGGATGCTTCCTGTGGACTGGGGACCCTAACAGGACCACGTGCATCAACAAGGTTGCATGGCCAATAGTTACCAGGAAACCGCAAGGACATTATAGACCCAAAACAGGAAGCAATCGCCCTTCAGATGAAATGGGTTATCAAGATCCTAACCAAACAATTTCTCCCTTGGACAAAAATGGCCCTAAACAGCATAAGAAACCAGGCACCAGCAAATTCACCACCCAACATGCGGGGCCTCTTCTGGATCATGGCCAAAAAATGGTCAACCAAAATAGGGAGGCCAGCAAGGAGAGTGCAGCATGAGATGACCAGTCAGCCTACCCCCTCGCCCAACCCTTACTGGTCACCGACCCTGAAGGCTTGGCATCGACTAATGGCCAACAAACATGGCGCGCCGAATAACAAAGAGGAAGTCCTCAGGCAGCCTCTCTTCAACAATCCATGGTTATAGGACGCAGAAGGTAATCCCTGGACCCTCCACGCGAAAGACCGCAGATGGCTGACCTGGATGGAGAGAGGAGTGTGGCAGATCAAACATCTATGGTCCACAGATCGAGATGACTGGCTGACTGACCAAGAGCTTCACACCTCTGTTAGGGGGTGCCACTCATTGGAAACCAATATAGCAGCGATACATCAGAGCATCCCCACTCAATGGATAGCTCTCCTAAGAGAAAGATTCACGTGGAAGCCAGGTGAATGGGGCTTACTAATCTCCCATACTCCACCCGTGAGGGCCTATCGTTTCATTTCTAGATCAGATACCTCCAGCTACCAATCCAGCTTCTTATCTTACCCCATCTCCAAACACAACCTTCAGGAACTGAAAATCCAGGACGATATCCCTCAAACAGAGCGGCTAGAAACCTTCCTTCTCAGAAAGGTCAGAGTCACCCATAGCAGACCATGGGTCATATTCCAGCCAGAACTTAGCATCGATGACCTGGAATTCGACCCTAAGGAATGGATGTGGAAACAAGGCTCCAACAGGAAATCAAGAACAATTTCCGAATACGATATAAAATTTGGCTACGACCTCGGGTTGCAGATGACAAACCCGAACCCCGGGCTAAAAGAGAAATGGCAAAACATCTTGAACCTAGTCCCCTCGATCCCGTTCACCATTCCCTGGACCAAATACCTTCTTATCAGGCCCGTTAGAATCCGCAGCTTGTAGTTGCTCCTAGCACACGCAGCCCTTCCGGTCAATCAATGGCTCCACAAAAGAAGGAAACACTCAGACCTAGACAGGTCAAAACTCTGCGTTTTGTGCAACAACAACACACCAGAAGATATCCCCCATTGCCTCCTCTACTGTCCCGAAGCGAACTGGATCTGGGACAAAGTTCCGCAACTATGGTCCATCCTCTTTTCAGCGCCACCCCCAAACACTTCCCCTCTAACTATCCTACTCCTCTCTAACACTCCCAGGAAGTTCAAAGGCAGCGAGGAAGTCTGGTTCAATCTACTAAAAAAACTGGCTCTCTGGGTCATATGGAAACGCAGATGCACACGGACAATTGAAGGAGCAGAGGTGTCCAGGGAGGAAATGTGGACTCTTTTGATAAGCATGGTGGATACCGAAATTCGGGCCAGATGGCGGAAAATATCCTCATCCAAGATGCAATCGAGGGTTCAGATTGGATGAGGGGGGCCTCTTTAACGAAGACAAGAAGTGCACTCCCGAGAAGGACAAATTGGGGCTTTAGTCTCAGACGGACAGACATCTCTCCCAGTTTCTTGTCCTTCAACGCCTATTCAACAGAACCAACAGGGTTTCTGAGAGGAAAACTAGGGTAGGGCAAGCTGACAGTCAATCCTCCCAAGCAGGAGTAATCAATGCTGGCCAGGGTTCCTTCTGCCAGATGGAAGGAAGTGTGAGTGTGTACGATAATGTATTCAATTTTGACTTGCCGAAAGAATAGGAACAGGACTAACGCTCCCCATAATGGATATGGAGCCAGGACCATAAGGACCTGTTTAAAAAAAAAAAAAAAAAAAAAAAAAAAAAAAAAAAAATCCGAAGTATACAATGGCTCCTTGCACACTTAGCCCTCCTGGTCAACCAATGGCTTCACAAAAGAAGGAAACACTCAGACCCGAACAGCTCCGAAATCTGCACGATGTGCAGCAAAAACACGCCTGAAGATATCCCACACTGCCTACTCTTTTGTCCTGACGCGACCTGGTTCTGGAACGAAGTTCAGAAACTATGGTCTAACCTTCTTCTTCTGCTTCTTCTTTTTCTTCTTTTTGTTATTACATTTGTTAGCGATAGGTCGCGAGATAAACGACAGGCAAGAAAAAAAAACCAAAAAAAAACTGCTCCGCTCGTCATCCTCTTCTTCTTCTTCTTCTTCTTCTTCTCCTTCTTCTTCTTCTTCTTCCTGTTCTTCCTCTTCGCCGATCATTCCTCCGCCTCTTGTCTCCTCCTCCTCCCTCCCCTCTCATCATCATCATCTTCTTCTTCTTCTTCCTCTTCTTCTGCTTCTTCTTGTAGGACCGTCTCCACAGCCCGCCGCCATACCCCGCCACCATACCGCCCAGCCGCCACCGCCATCTTCTTCTTCTTCTTCTTCGTCTTCTTCTTCTTGTAGGGCCACCGCCACAGCCCGCCACCATACCCCGCCATCACACCATACCGCCCTGCCGCTGCCGCCATCTTGTCCATCGTTTGGTAGGTCGCCATCTCGCCATCCCTCCCTCCCTCCCATCTCGCCATAGTCCGTCCCATCTCCACATCTCGCCATACTCCCTCCCTCCCTCGCCATCTCGCTATCCCTCCCTCCCTCCCGCATGCACACCTCGCCATAGTATCTCGCCATCCCTCCCTCCCTCCCGTCTCGCCATGGTCCCTCCCATCTCGCCATCCCGCCATAGTCCCTCCGTCCCTCCCTCGCCATCTCGCCATCCTTCCCTCCCTCCCATCTCGCCATCCTTCCCTCCCTCCCATCGCCACAATATGTACTTGGTTTCACACATGCAGCAAACAACAGGCAACATACATGCAGAGTCCCCAACAGCCAGAGCC
>BFEA01000215.1:1013880-1027767 GCA_003427395.1 Chara braunii
AAGAAGAAGAAGATGAGGGGGAGGACGACGACGAGAGAAGGTGAAGAAGAAGAAGAAGAAGATGAGAGGGGGAGGAGGAGGAGGACTGAAGAAGTCGTGGAAGAAGAAAAGCAGAAGAGGTAGAAGAAGAAGAAGAAGAAGAAGAAGAAGAAGAAGAAGAAGAGGCGAAGGAAGAAGAAGAAGACGAGAGGGGGAGGAGGAGGAGAGAAGAAGAAGAAGAAGAAGAATGAGTGGAGGAGGAGGAGGAGGGAAGAAGAAGAAGAAGAAGAAGAAGAACAGACCGGCACTCCACGTCGACGGGCGGCAGGGGTTGTCGGCAGGCAGGAGCACCGCGATGGAGGACGCTGGCGACGGGCGACGGCGACACGACGACGACGGGCGAGTAAAGCTCCCAGGCAATGGCGACGAGGGGCAGCTACTTCGACGACGGGCGACTCGACGACGAACACAGCCCGCTACAGCAGGTGTCGACGCCCGTTTGGACAGCGAATGCAGACCGCCCCAGCCAGTGGCTTGTTCAAACGGGGGCTCCATTCTCCCTCCAAAAACGAACGGCCCTCTGGCCGTAGATCATGGATGATCGACGGCCAGAGAGCCGTCCCAAATTCAAAAAAAAAAAACAGGCCTCACGGGCCCGACGCGCCGTTTTCTGGCCGTGGTCGGACCCGGTAGGCCCTGGGGAGGCGAAATCTCCCGAATCGGGGTCGGGAACCCCCCGCCAACAAGGTGTGCTCGGGGGGCCCGGCCCCCAACCGGGCCMCCCGCCCGGCCAGGCTGCCCGGGACATACCCCGGGCAGGCGCCAGTCGGCCGGGCGGCCCGGATCCATACGCAGCTGCTTATTTTATTAAAAAAAAAAAAAAAAGAACATACACAACTCGGAGATAGCCCCAGGTGCTGGAGGTTCCCAACACTGGCAGACTCCTTCCCAGGACGATAAAAGGGCTGCCAATCATAGCTCTGGTGGGGACCTAGCCGGGGACCTAGAGGGCTAGAGGAGAATTATGCCACCCTATAAAAGAGCCCCATTTCACAGGAAATAATGTGTCACCGTTCTGCAGAAGCTCACCCCAGTAGATTGGAAGGCACCAGGTTTGAGGTGTGGAAGGCATATTGCTGTTTGCAAACAGTTAGAAAAAGAGGGCAGGATCTTACTGATCTGGAGATTGGGTAGCCTTCGGAGAGTAATCTGTTGACCTGGACGCAACCACCCATCTTCCTCTTCGTAGCCTCCTTCCTCCGCAAAGACCCATATATACAAAGATTGCCTGAAATGAATATGTAGGGTCCACACACCAGTTCTCATTTCCTACAGTAATTATGTTTGCAGACGATTTAACGCTGCTGATACGAGCCTCCAACTCGTCCATGGCAGCTTTAGTCAGAGCAACGGAAGCGTTCAGACTAGCACCCGAGATAACCTCCCCCGCATCTCCAAGGACCAGGGAGCCTGATGGATCACTCAAATCAAGACAATGGGGAAATGGAGTCAAGCATTTACGTGTGTATTAGGCAGGACACTTGCCATCAACACCTCCATATTCTCAATGATGTGGTACATACCCTCGATCTGGACCATACCAGATCAGAAAGCTTGGCACTATATCACAAGGAAACCAACCCAGGGAGGACTAGGTATTATTGACTCCAGACAAGAAACTAAAGCCCTGCAGATTAAGGGGATAGTTAAGCTTCTGACTAAACAATCACTGCGCTGGAATTAACTAGCACCAGATAGCATCAGGAATCTGGCCCCGACTGAGAGCCCAGCTCACATGTCCGGACTCTTCTGGGCAATGAACAAAGATTGGAGTTGGAAATCAGGGCGGAGAAGACATGGGAATCTCACACCTACAAATCATAACCAGGCCACCGCTCCCTACTGGACCACCCTGATACTTATCTGGCGAGAGGTCATGCCCGATAAGCTAATTAAACCCAGGTCTAAAGAAGGAGTAATCAGACAGCCTCTCTTGGGGAACCCTTGGATCAGAGACGAGGGGGACCACCTGTGGACACTTTCCCGCAGAGGCAACAGATGGTTATCATGGATCAAGCACGGCCTTTGGCAAGTAGGGGACATTTGGAATAAGGAAAGAAACTTTAAGAAAGGGATGGCTGGATGAGAATGAACTTAAGACCAGGCTGAAAGGCTTTCACTACAGAGACGAAAATCTGCAAAAGATCACACAGAGCATCCTGCGGGGCTGGGTAGAGCTACCGAGGAGGAATTCACGTGGAAATCGGGTAAGTGGGAAGTCCTTATTCAGGATACCTCCCCCGAAAGGGCCTATCAATTCTCCCATCGATTAACCTTACCAGGTCCACGAGACGTCTTCACCTCCTTCCCGATTCAGAAGATCAAGCCTGATGAAACTTATGTTTCTAACATCAGTCCTGAAAGAGTAGTGCTGACTGCTTTTATGCTCCGCAAGATAAAAACACTAGGACTCTGGCCAAAACGGATATTTCAATGAAGGACAGCTATTCAAGATCTCGAGTTCGATCCATCAGAACGGGCTTGGCGCCCAGACAGAAACAGAACTGCCACACCACCAATCCCGATCTCCGAATATACAGTCAAGCTAGGCTACAAGAAGTTGTTAAAAACAAAGAACCGAGACCCGACAATCAAAGAAAGATGGAGCAAGCTAATAGGTTCCAATGCAGACCAGATAGCAGAATTCCCATGGAAGAAATATAAAATGATAAGCCCAATAAAAATCAGGAGCATGCAGTGCCTCAGAAGGAAGAACGACCCAACCAGCTCAGCTGTCTGCATCTTCTGCTCAGATAAAAACCAGGAAGATTTGATTCACTGTAATGACCTGCCAAACACGGACTGAGACACTGATTTCTGAGTTTTGTCATAGAATGAATGCCTTGCTGAGTTTCCCGCTCGTTGCTGAGTTCTCTAAGTCTGTGTGTGTGCATGCTTGCTGGTCTACATGCCTGTCTGAGTGCTTCTCGGCTTGAGTGTGTGTGTGACCCGCAAGGGCACTTGGTTGTTCGGAAAGGCCCGAAGGGCCGGTACTTACCTGTGGCCGTGACATTGAGGGTTGCAGCGGGGAAAACACTCAACTGGCGGAGAAAGAGGTCTGCGACACTTAGAACAGCGAAAACACTCAAGTAGCAGGTAGGCCGGTACCACACCAAGCAGATGTAGATGTGCCGGGTACTCGAGGCCGAGCAGAAGAAGACAAAAGTTGGCATTTTTAGAGGCCCAGTAGTTGTAGGCTAGGTCTAGGCGGGTACCAGTCCAACCAGTCTGAGTCTAGGGCCTGTATGGGCAATATCAGAGTCTGCAATGATGTTTCCCTCCGAAAGGGATGAGGTACCAGTTGCTTGGAGGTTGCACGAGCTGGGAAGTCACTCGCCGAGAGGCGAGTACGCCGCTATATCTCCAGGAGGAGCAAAGTGCCCCTCCTCATTATTGGTGTGCAAGTTTGGCAACACACTGGTTGGAGTGCTGGCTGGAGCAGCGCTAGCAAGGAGAAGCGCTGCTGGGGAGGAGCAAGGACAGGAGGAAGAAGACCGGGACTAGGAGGAAGGAGTGCCAGAGGTACTTACCTGGCTATGGTGGTTGCCATCTTCCACCCTAATTCTCTCTCCTCCCTCCTCCTCATCTATGTCGGTGTCTGGCGCTTCGTCTCTGTGTTAGAGCGCCAGGTGCCCCTCACACCATGTGATGATGATGATGATGATGTTCAGTCCATGTCACAACACTGATTGGGTCTGATTATTGCTATTTCAGTCTTCCGCTGTGCTATAGCCTTACTACATCTGTGAGAGGTCGGTTCTTGGGTCTGGTCTGCGCCACTTGGCATGTGACAGGTTGTCAAAGGCAAAGCATAGATCATGCATGCGGAAGCAAACATACATGGCAGATTTTAAAAATCTGACCCGTCACCACCAATCCTTTTCTTTTGTCATTTATGTTGAGAACTTGGGAGTCTTTCTTTTTCCCTGTATTTTCGGGCTCAACAGGGAAGGCTCAACCCTGAGGGGATAGGTAGGCTGGATACATCGGGGAGGAAAGTGTCCCGTAGATAAATTGTGTGCAACTGCAATGAAACCAGTTGCATTGAGAAGCCAATCACCGTCGTGATACAAGTCTGAACCCAGCGGACAAAATAATGTCTCCAAAATGGATTATATGTCCATGCCCAGCATATGTGCACTTCCCAAGAGCATCGCAACTTCAGAGAAGAGAAAGAGGTAGTGAGGAGAAGAGACAGAGAGCAGGAGAAGAAGAAGAGTCCCTGTCAATCATGCATGAAGTCTCTCCTGCCCACTTCCTCCTCGGGCATTATTTAAGAGTCCCTGTCAATCATGCATGAAGTCTCTCCTGCCCACTTCCTCCTCGGGCATTATTTCCCGTGTCGCCACCTCAGCAAAGCAGTCTCTCTCTCGGACGTTCTCTGGCAAATACAGTGTGCAGGTCACAGCAGGGCGCCCATCCTGCATCCACATCAGCAATCAAGCAGGGAGGATGGCGCAGATCTTCCTCACCTTCTTGGAGACAAACGGCCGATCACATATAACGTCGCCAGGTAAGTTCAGGTAAGCTTCCCCTCAACCTTCCACAGTCTCACAGCCCTGATCCTCCACCTCCTCGCCCAACCTATACACAATGTCTGTAGCTATGGCGGCACTGGCCGCTCAAGCAGAATCTCCCGTGAAGCTGGCGCCCACCCATCAGAACTGGTGCCAGCATAATCTCCAGCAGCCTCACGATATCATACTACCTTCTTCCCCCGAACATAACGCATATGCATTGTAAACTGAGTGAGGACGCCGCCCGGCCGGGCCTGCCCTGCCGGGCTGGGCCCAGCCGGTTGGGCCCGTGGGGGCCGCCCGGGTAAACCGGGCAGGACAAAAAAACGCCCAGAATTTTGTTTATTTTTTTTTGAAACCGGGGTCATTCTGCGCTCGGCGAGAGGACCTCGAATCTGCAATAAAATTTCGGTTTTGGTGGGGGGATGGGGGGGTTTGTTACGGACTTCGCCAGGGCTCGATCCCTGGTCTATCTTTTGCTGTTTCGGCTGCATCCCGTTTTCGGCCTGGCACCCTTTTTCCAAACCCCTCCTTTGGTACCGTAGGATTTTGGACAACTGGCGCCATGCTGCAATTCAAGCGCCACTTTCAAATACTGCATTTTTCAGTTCTGCCCTCGGGGCCTTTGCAGAAATGCCCCTGGTACCGTACGTGTCACCGGTACTTATACCGGCTCCCCATACGGTACGGGGACCAGTCTCGTACCAGTTCTCTGCTGCTGTAATTGTACTCAGTGTGACTTGCCGTTTCGGCATTGGGAATCCAAGACTTCGACTTTGTGCCTTGCCACTGTGTCTGCGTCCAACCCTCAGTCCGAGTCCGTCGTGTCGAGTGAGTGAGTGTGTGTGTGTGCTCTCACTCTCTCCCTCTCTCTCTCCTCTCCCTCGGCTCACCCTCAGCCTCACTCCCGTTACAGGGTTGGTCTGGGTGGGGGGTTGTTGCATACTTGTGAAACACAGTCATAAGTATGGCGCAGATTCCCAGAACCGACCAGATAATACAGAGTTGATACAATACAGCGGAAGGGCATGATACMTTTGGATTGACTCAGACCTGACTCGGACTACATTCGAACAACTCTCATACATTCATCAGGTGTGAATGCCCTGGCCTTGAGAGGAGACGAAGGGCCAGGGGCTGAAATSATWCACGRACGAAGGGGGGAGAGGAGAGAGACGAAGGAGGAGGAGAGGGGAGATGATGTCAACTCAATGTCTCCAAAGATAGTAACTTGAACTGTCAGAAATGACAAAAATCCGAAATGTCGTGAATACCAAGTCTCACAATCTCCCAGATGTCGATCTCACAATGTCAAGTACATCTCCGAAGGAGAGATGGAAATCAGATCCCGAAATAGTCCTCAACTCTGTCTCAGATGTCATCAGAAATCGTAACCATCTCCATTACTGTAGTAGTAGTCCTGTAGGAGAAGTAGACTTAGACCAAGAGGGTAGGGAGAGAGAGAGAGAGAGAGAGAGAGAGAGAGAGAGAGCCGAGGCAGATGGAACAGAGGGAGAGAAGGCAGGGCCTTCCTCCCGGTACCTGCTGGTAGCTATGGCGCGGCTGGGCCGCTGCGCTGTTCCTCTTGCCGCTGCGCCCGCTGTCTCCTGGCTGCTCTCGCTGCTGCAGCGCTGCGCTAATCTGCTTAACGCTTGGCTGCTCCGCTAATCCTCCAGACTAACTCGTACGTACTAACCTTCCTACTGAGGCTGGTACCCAGCCTTTTGTAGTGCTGGGCCGGCCTCTTGCCTTCCGGTACCTACTGGCCTGGACCGTTGATCTAGATCAACRGTCCAGTTTCGAAACTGGTTTGGCGCCTAAACTACGGCAGCCTCTGAACCGCTGCCGGTAGGTCCTAGGCTGGACCGGTACCGGCCTTGTSGCYGTTTGGCCTGGGCCTGCCTGAACAGCCGTGGTCCAGGCCCTTTTGAGCCTCATCTGAACCGGTGTCCCTTAGGCTAATCCTGCCTGTCTTGGAACCGGGCCCTAACTGGGGCCCGCTCAGTATGCCACACACTCCCCCCCTTGAAGGACCGAGCTAACTGCGAGGGCGAAGCTGTCTGTCTGATGTCTGTACAGGGCGGGCAGGTTGGGCAGCTTCCTTAGCAAGTCGCTGTTTTTCATAATGTGCGAAGATGAGGGGTGCTGATGCCTTCAGATCAGCTCTTGAGATCCAGCGTGTGTCATTCGGATCGCATTGCTTGAATGTAACTTTGTACTGCATTGGCTTGTTGCCATGCTTGCGATGCGTGAGAACCCGGTCGACCTCCTGATGGCCATCCATTGAAGGAGGGTCCTGTGACCGTCTGCGCGGGAAGTCCGCTGCGGAGGCTGGAGTGTAAACCGCCAGCTTCGAAGCGTGAAAGATAGGGTGAACCGTCAAATGCGGGGGAATCTCAATGATGAATGATGGACCCGCGGGGTCGTCGCCAGCTGCTGAAGTGACCATCCATGGTCCAAACCACTTCTGGAGGAGCTTGCGCGAGACATCCTGCTCGAGCGCGAATTCCTCGGAGGTGACCCAAACTAGGTCGCCGGCGCGAATTGGACATGGGATGCGACGCCGGTTCGCTTGCTGATGCATACGGACCTGAGCCTTTTGCATGTTAGCGCGGGCTTTGGCCAGCAGTTCCCTGTACTTCCGTGTAGAAGCGGGGTAGCAAGCGGCGTCTATATCGGCAGCCCGTGGAAGCAAAATGTCTGCGAAGATACATCCTTTCCGTCCACCGTGGTGCAACTCGAATGGAGTCACGCCAATCGCCGGGTGCACCGAAGTGTTGTAGGCGAACTCGATGTCGGGAAGAAGGTCAACCCAGTCCTTCTGATCCGGGCGGATGAGTGTGCGGAGCATCATCTGCGCAGTCTGGTGCGCCCGTTCCATTTGCCCATCCGTTTGAGGATGCCGTGCGGAGCTCGGTTTCATGCTGGTGCCCGATTCCACCATGAGTGCCGTCCAAAAGGCCGACATGAAACGAGTGTCGCGGTCGCTGACGATGTCTTCAGGAACGCCGTGGCTGCAAAACCAGCCGGTATGCAAAAGCCATGCGAGCTCGGGAGCCGTCGCATGTTACTTGCATGGAAGAAATCGAGCGTACTTGCTCAAACGGTCAACGACCGTGAGAATACCATCATGACCAAGGCGATCGCGAGGGAAAGGACCGGTCACATCCATAGCAATGGAGAGACCTGGTGCCCGAGGTATCGGCAATGGTTTCAGTTCACCGTAAGGGAGCTGATGGCGCCCTTTATTCCGGTGGCAAACTGCACATGATTGAATGTACCGGTTGACGTCGTTGATGATGTCCGGCCAGTGAAAGCGTTGGTGGAGTCGTGCTAGTGTGCGTGCGATGCCAAGGTGTCCTGCCAGGGTGTCCTGCCAGCCGCGAATCATGGTATTCACCAAGGAGGCGAGTGCGCAAGATGCGGTCTTGGGGAACACAACAAGTCCTTGCCTCGCGTATGGAGGAGCAAGTAGCCGTCGGTGATGCGATAGTTGCTTGCCCGCGGTTGGTCCGATGATAAGTCCGCGTAGAGTGTGGAGAATCCCGGATCCGACTTGTAGCCGTTTACGAAATGTTGTCGGAGGTCCTCGTCGAGGCCGAACGTGGAGTGTACCATGGCGCAAAGATCGGGTCTTCGCAAGAGAGCATCCGCCGCCTTGTTCGAGGAGCCCGGAATGTGCTTGGAGGTGAAGTCGATTTGGTCAATGAAATACATCCACCGACCGATCGTGCTGCTCACCGTGTCTTGCGTCTTGTAATATGTCAACGGATTGTTGTCCGTTGCCCACGTGAATCGCCGACGCCCGAGGAGAAAATGACGCCAACGCTTAAGTACGGAGACAAAAGCTAGGAGTTCCTTCTTCCTCGCATCATCAAGAGTGTTGATGGGCGGCACCTTTTGGCTGAAATACTCAACCGGATGCCAGTCTGTGCCGTCATGCTGTTCCAAAACCACGCCAATGCCGTAACCGGAAGCGTCCGTAGTCACTTTGGTAGGCAACTCTGGTCGTAGATGCTTAGGACGCGAGCTTGAAGCAAAGCCGTCTTCAGCGTGTGAAACGCATGTCAGGCCTCGTCGCTGAACTCGAAAGGCACCAAGGGGGACTGAAGTCGTGACAATGGTGCAGCGATGCGTTGAAATCCTTTGACGAAGCGCATGTAGTACAATGCCAAGCCAAGAAAGGAGCGGATGTCGGTAGTACACTTGAGGTCCGGCCAATCTTGAATAGCTTGTAACTTGTCCGCGAGCGGACGAATGCCTTGCGGCGTGACGTAATGGCCCAAGTACTCCAGCTCTTGTTGGGCAAACTCGCACTTGTCGCGGTTTGCCTTGTACTTGGCGATACGAAGCCGCTCCAATACGGCGCGAAGGTGCTCGAGATGCTCGTCCAGCGACCGACTATAAACCAAGATGTCATCGAGGTAAATGAGTACGGAGCGGTCGAGCCGCGGAATTTCGTCGTCATAGCCGCTTGGAAAGTAGCCGGGGCATTGGTGAGACCGAAAGGCATGACGATCCACTCAAAGTGCCCATACCGCGTCTTGAATGCGGTCTTGTACCGATCTCTTGGCTGAATCTCGATCTGGTGATAACCGGACTTGAGGTCTAGCTTGGAGAAGTACTTGGCGCCGCCAAGTCGCTCGAGAAGATCATCGATCCGAGGGAGAGGGCCGGCGTTCTTGATCGTTTGTGCGTCGAGTTTATGATAGTCGATGCACAACCAAAGGTCCTTGTTCTTCTTCCGGACGAAGAGAACGGGAGCACTGTATGGCGAGCAGCTAGGGCGAATCCAGCCCTTGGCCAAGAGGTCGTCTAGTTGTGCTCGGAACACTTGAAGTTCCTCTTCGCTTATGCGGTAGATACATCCGCGCGGAGGTACGGCGCCGTCCTCGAGAGTGATCCCGTGACGTATAGGCCGATCCGGTATGACTCCGGCGGGAGCTTGAAAGACATCCCCATAGCTGTCCAACAGCTCAATGATGCGTGGGTCCGACGTATCCGTCTTGGGCTGATCACCGGGTGGAAGGGCATGAAGAAAACATATGCCCATCTCCTCGATGTCGTTTCGCCGGATGGATTGGTGAATGCTCACCGCGGATACCACGTGACAACCAATCGAAGGATGAGGAAGCGGCACCGTACACGGGACTAGTTCGCCATGCCGATCACGAACGTGAACGGTGCGACGATGGAAGTTCACCGGATGGTCTTCGCTTTGCAGCCACGACATGCCTAGGATCATATCGAACTTGGTGTCCAATATGTCGAAGGACACAGCCTCGCTTGCTAGCGGGGCGAAGTACACGGGCACCGAGTCAACGCATCGGTCGATTGACTTTTGCGTGTGACCATCGGCCAACGTGACGTGCATAGGCTGGCTTTTCCTTCGAACGCGCGGGCCTAGCCCGGCGCGTGCCATGAAGTCTTGGCTGATGTAGTTGCGAGTCGCTCCACAATCGATCAAGGCACTTCAGGTCGCCTTTCCGATCTGAATGCGGATGTAGAGGAGCGGTGCATCGGTGTCGACGTACCGTTGCGTTGCGTACTCGCGGTCGATCTTCGCAAGAAGATTGCAAAGGTCAACAACCGCTACTCCGCCGTCCGTCAACGGAGGTGGTACTGTAGCGTGCAAGTATTCGCGTAGATGTGCCATTAAGGCATTGCAATGCGGAGTTGGCAAAGAACCGGTGGAGGGCAGAGGCAACCATTGGAAGTCCTCAACCGTCAACGGGCGAGATCCTCAAGTCTCGCCCAAGTTGACGGATCCTCCAATAAGATGGTTGGCGAAGCCACCGGTTCATTGTCCGACGGCGGAACTGCCGCGCATACGCTTGAATCTTGCACGTGGAGAGGCTGGTTCAACGGTGGGACCAGCTCGACAGCATAGTTCTCGTACTCAACGCGTGAGTACGAGAACTTGCGACTGCCGCGGTGTCCCCGGATGTGAGAGAGGTTGCTAGCAAGGCAGCCGACTCCGGCAGACTGGGAAGTGTTGTCGTTGCACTTCCCGCGGTGCTCAGTTTCCCGAGCCAGGACGCTTGACATTTTCTTTGTCCTTGTCGAGGCATGCACTGGTGATGTGCTTGGTGCTGTTGCACCACAAACAACATCCCCATTTCTGTCGCAACTTGAACATGTCCTCCGTAATCCCGAACTTCGTCCATGGTGCCTGTCGTGCTCCATCCGCCGACGCTGGTTTCGCCTTCTGTTTTCCCCCTCGGGGTTTTGAGCGTTGCGGTGGTATCGCTGCCGCCACATCTCTGTCACTTGGTGTCGAAGCGGCTGCGTAGTCCTCACTTTGTCCTTGCTGGACTGCTGCTACTTGCGGCGTCCGTTGACCTTCTCCTTTCTCCACGTAACCGGGCTGCTGACGAGTCTCGTTAGCCGCACGCCGGTTACCTTGTATAAGCTCTCTGGCTTTGGCGATCATGTCGTCAAAGTTCTTATACTCGTATTCGCTGCCGAGAGCAGCAGTCAAGGCGTCGCAGGATCGGACGAAGAATTCGCCTCGGATCGAGTCGAACGGTAGGTTCAACTCCGGTGTGGCGTCGAGTCTTTGCCACTCCGTCAGCCATTCCCGCGAAGGTTGCTGGCCTTGGAAGATGTGGAAGATCTTGTTCAAGGCGTGACGCTTGTCATTGTTCACCATGAACCGGGTCTTCCATTTCTTCTCAAACTCCTCCCACGTGATCTTCGTGTGGAGGGTGGCGATGATACACTCAAGCGCCGCGGCCATGTGTGTCATGAATGCTTGCACTCCGCCTATCAGTTGGAGGTACAATGCATCCAGCCGCCATAGGGACAGAGTATGATGCACGTCGGCCTCTGCGTTGAATGCCATCCACCATTGCAGCGGATCGGTCTTGTGATAGTCCTCAAACTTCTCGATTTTGAAGTTCGGCATCTTTCATTCCTTGGCGACGGTGACCGGACGTTGATCAACGCGGTCGCTGAGCGTCTGCAGCTGATTGCTGACTGTAGAGGCTCCTGCAAACTTGCTGATGTCGCCCAGGGATGCGACTAAATGATTGACCCGCTCTTCCAATTGCTTTGCCTATGCGGTCAAAGCTGGGCTGCAGTCGACTGCTGCACTGCTTGTTGACGCAGCTGCGGACAGTTGACATCTGCCTGCAGCTGGTGGTTGAGTGTCTGCTGTTGGCTGTTGGCGGCATGTAGTGTCCTGTTCTCGGCCTGCAGCGACGTGATCCTGTTATCCATTGCCTTGAGTGTTGTTTCATAGCGGATGAGGACCTGCCGCGTGGCGAGCAGTTCGCGTTGCTGCCAATTGCATGTGTACAGCAGATTCTCCATCAGAACTGCTATTCCTTCTTTATCTGCTTCCTCCGTGGTTGGCTCTTGCCGTTCTTCGGTTTCGTGGAAATGCTGTCGGCGAAGTAGCCTGCCATAGGTGGCTTCATCGCGAGTCAGATCCATAGTGGCTTGGTAACGAGCCTGGTTCTGATCTGCCTCGACCTGCTGCTGTTGCAACCGTGCGGCTGCTGCAGCTTCGGCTGCGGCCTGCTGACGTGCTGCCTCTGCCTCTGCCAGCTGGCGCTGAATCTCCTGATGGCGGGCGGCTTGCTCTTCTTCCCACTTGCGTTGTTCAGCGGCCGTCGTCTCGGAATACTTCTGGAGACGGTCTAGGAATGCTAGGAGCGGTTCATCGGCCTGCTGAACTAGGAGAGGAGGTGGAACCGGCCTCTTGGGGCTGGTTGGTGCACTCTTGTCAGAGGTGGCAGCCATGGTCGTGCGTCGCTTGCGCGGAATTCGCGGTGCCTTGGGTCCCGGTTGGGGCTTGGCTGCCTTGGACTCGCGTTCCGCCAATCGTAGGCTGCGGCGCATTTAGTGTCCGGCTGCACGTTGCTGTTGACGTGGTACTCTGCTGACGTGGCAATGTACTGACGTGGCACTCTGCTGATGTGGCACTTGCGTGTCCCTCTGCTGATGTGTCACTGTACTGACCTGTCACTCTGCTGATGTGGCACCTCTGCTGACGTGTCCGGAGACTGCAGTCTGTAGAACCAAGAGGAGAAGAGAAGGTTGGGTGGGGAGGAGGGGCAGAGAGGCACACAATGCACAGACAGTCCCTGTGTCCCCTGACCTCGAAGTCTGGTACTAATCAAAGGAAAAAACAAATTCCCCCCCGAACGAATTTTCAAATTTTGGAAAATTAAATAAAATTTTAATCGAAAAATAGGAATTAATAAAATTTAATTTTGGCAAAAAGATTTAATACCTAGGCTACCAGAGTGGCCCAGGGTCACTTGCCCGCCCGGGCAAAAAAACAATTAAAAAGTAAAAAATTTAAATTTAAAAATTTTAATTTTATTTTTTATTCCAAATTTTGGTGCAGAATTTCGATGTGACCCTGAGGCAAAAGTTGTTCAGTTTATTTTTCTGCATAACATAGTTTTTTTTTTTTGGGCTGGGACCTTCCCTGGTCCTTGCACGGGCTGGCCACCCGGGACCCGGGCGGCCCGGCTGGTAGCCTTGTTTAATACCTGATTAACGAAATATTTAACTTTGCAACCGTTTATTCACAAAGGTTAAATATGTAATCGAAATATTTTAGATTTGCATCAATAAAAGAAATGAATAAGTTTACGCAAGTTTAAACATTTAGACATAACTTTTGAAAAAATTTACGAAATTTCATCGGAAGTTTTAGCATCATCACGAGGTCACTTCAGATAGTAGAGATGATAGCTAGCAGGAAGATACACAATTCGCTGGAAAGATTCAATCCTTGGATCGCAAAAAGATGCAGTTTGCAAAAAGTGAAAGTCCCGTGAAGTTTGCAGTTCGCATATGGCCTAGCTCAGGCCCGATCAGCCTTGCTTGGCGCGGTGCCTGGCTGGCACCTACTCTCGATAGGTTAGGTAGGTCGTTTAGATTAGGTTAGGATTAACCCTAATTAGCGCTAATTAGGTTTTACCTCGTAATTAGGAATTCCTAACTGCGTAATTCGGGAAAAGTCGCAAAACCTAAACTTTCGATTAGGACTAACCCTAATTAGCGCTAATTAGGTTTACCCGTAATTGGTAATTCCTAATTGCGCAAGATTGAGAAAAAGTCTCAAAACCGAAATTTGAACATCCTAATCCTACGAAAATGCACGAAAAGAAAAAAAATTGCAACTTGCGATTTTAATGATAACAGAGATCAATCAATCAATCAATCAATCAATCAATCAATGGTGAGTCATTCAATACTGGTCTGCTCCGATACCAAACTGTTGCATACTTGTGAAACACAGTCATAAGTATGGCGCAGATTCCCAGAACCGACCAGATAATACAGAGTTGATACAATACAGCGGAAGGGCATG
>BFEA01000215.1:1044321-1055097 GCA_003427395.1 Chara braunii
CTTTGAAGAGGTGCTCAACATTACAGCATCACCTTTGTGTAAAATACTTCAATCCCCACCACGAGAGGAATGGTGAGCAGAATCAATGCCCCGCATCCTTCATTTTGCTGAGAGAAACCAGGATACTAAGCATTATCTTGCAACCCCCCGGTGTATCATGCTGGGGGCTCCCACACAATGCCTTGGAGGTCTGAGCATGCTATTGGGCAGGCCCCTTGTCTGCTGGCCGTTTTTGGAGCCCATGATCGGCCGAAAGGGCCTCAGCCAGCATGAGGGCCCGTGTGAGTGAGTTTCGGGCAAACATATGGATATTGCAATGACCCGCCAAAACACAGACTGAGAACACTGCTGATTTCTGAGTTTTGCCGCTGGGATGTATGCCTTGCTGAAATTCCCGCTTGTTGCCGAGTCTTCTATGTCTGTGTGTGGGCGTGCTTGCTGGTATGGGTGCCTGTCTGAGTGTTTGTCGCCTTGAGTGCATGTGTGACCCACAAGGACACTTGTTCGTTCGGGAGGCCCGAAGGGCCGGTACTTACCTGTGGCCGTGACCTTGAGGGTTGCAGTGGGCAAAACACTAAAGTGGCGGGAGTGGGCCCACGACACTTAGAGCAGTGAGGAAAGACACCGGTAGATGTGTCGGGTACTCAAGGCCGAGCATGGAGGGAGTGGGCCTGCGACACTTGTAGCAATGGGGAAAAACACCAAGTAGCGGTAGATGTGTCCGGTACTCAAGGCCAAGCAGAGGAATACAAAAGTTGGCATTTTTAGAGGCCCAGTAGCTGGTAGGCTAGGTCTAGGCCAGTACCAGTCCAAGTAGCCTGCGTCTAGGGCCTGTGCGGACGATATCAGAGCCTGCAATGATGTTTCCCTCCAACGCGAGGAGGTACCAGTTCCTTGGAGGCCGCGCTGTCGGCGCGAATACCCTTACAAGGGTATCCGCCCTGGGTTTTGCAAGTGATAGAAGATAAATTTTGTTAAACGTTTGAATACACCGCGCAAGTCGTGGTTGCGTTTTGTTCATGCTGACTGAGTGGTTGACTAGGAGTAGAGAGTGTGTGGGCGCGCAGTTTTGAGGCGCACGTGATGATTCTTAATTTTATGTTATAGAGTCAGCATTTCCATCGGCAAAATTCTGACTTTGATTAAACTAGGACTAACGTGATCTTCCCTGTTGTTCTGATCATGACGTACGTGAGTGCGCTCATACGGAAGACGACATCGGGAGTAGTGTTGCTCTGGGTAGTACTTCGAGTGTGCAAAGGAATAGAACTGAACGGGTCCGTCGCGCGGTAGGCGCGGCTTGCCGGTCGCGGGCTAGGTCAAGGCGTTGGCTTGGGGTGTTTCAGTGCGACTGTGCAGCAGGCGGAACCCGTTCATATGGGCTTCCACTAGTGCCAACGCCAACCTTGGGCATAAGACTATTGGTTATGGCATTGGACTTTCATGGCAGAGGTACGAGGATCGAGGGCGGCAACTGGCGGCGATGGAGCATTGGAGCGGTTGGAGATGCCCAGGGGTTGAGGGCCCAGCGGGGCTATCCCCCTTGTTTTTGTTGCCAGCCCATCCGTGGGCCCGGTCGACGGAACTGAGAGGGGTACGACGGTCTCCCTTCCCCAAAGCGCCGTTTTTTTCGGTGTTCGTATCTTTGTTCTTACTTTTATTTTAATTTTTTTTAGTTGCCCGTCCCGTTTTTGGGACACGGCGCACCAGGCTGTTTGCCGGGGCCAGCGGGCGTGAGCAGTTGGTACAACCATGAATTGTTGAAACGCGGACCGAGAAAGTCAACGTGCATGCGAGCCGATGGGTGACTGGCCCACGAGACGGAAGAAATGCTGAGCATCGGGCGCCTCTCTGCAGGTGCGGCGTCCGCCAACCACAATCTGCTGCAGGAACTAAGTGGGAGCATGCCCGTCGGGGCCCGTGAGGAACAAGACCGGTCACACAGATTTTGCCGAAGTCCCATATGCACCATTTGTGTGCCCATTTTGTCAGCAGCCTGTGGAGCAGCGGGGCTAAGGTAACTGCGCCTACTGCTGGACGTGACCGCAAATGTCCTATTCTTTATTATTTTATTTTATTTTTTATTTTTACTTTATTTTTGCCTTCGAGAATTGGTGGAAATTCGTTCACAAGAGTTCTTGCACAACTTGTGACCAGCAAAGACCAATTCGTCACTGATGCAGGCACAAAAGTTCTTGCTCACAAGAGTTCTTGCACAACTTGTGACCAGCAAAGACCAATTCGTCACTGATGCAGACAGCCAGGGCCTTGTCCCATCTGAAAAGGTACAGCAGTGTGACATGAACCATGCCCAAAACCTCAAATTGGCCTGTCCCAGATCTGCATATTTTGCAGATTTGGGGTCGCTGTGTGAGCATGCCCGCTGGGACCCGTGAAATGGTGGACTATGCCTGGGCRGGGGACCTGGGCAGAGGKCGCAGCAACACTGACTGTGCGCAGCTGTGCGCACGGAACCCTTCTCCACTTCGGTCCTCGCAGTCCTCATTTGAACATTTGCTACTACCTCCAAGATCTGCAGTAGGACCCGCGGGGTGGTGGAACAGGCCTGGGCAGCCGTGGCCAGGGGTTACACCGCCCGCTAAACTCAGCCTGCTGCAAGAAGTGAGAGGTTTGAGTGTGAGCACGCTCATTGGGACCCAAAGATGGGAAACTGTGCCGGCAGCACAGTGGGTCATGGGTACCAGGGCAAAGGCTGCAGCGGCACTGCCATGCAACTCGTCCGACGGGCCTGGGTATAGGGGCGAAAGACTAATTGAACAGTCTACGAGCCGGTTCCCTTCGAAGCTCCCTCAGATCTCGGAAGCTGTTGAGTAGCTGCGCCAGGCTGCTGTGGGATCTGTTGGCACCGGGAGTTGCGTTGATCTGTTGATACCCGGAGTTGCGTTAACTTTGAGGGAGACAATGGAGTCTGCCACTGCAAGGAAGACAAAGGAGACTGCGCTGGCCGGCCTAGAGGAAGAACGGAGATGGAAACTGCGCTGGCCTGCCTAAAGAACCGAAGGAGGGGAAATGGATCTGGACGTCGGTCTGGGCGAGGTGCATTCGAAATAGAAGAAGAAGAATGGGGAAACGAGGGTGAAGACATGAGATATAGGACGTTACTTGACGAAATCGGGACGAAGAAGATTTTACTTCAGGGTTGTTGGCGAGCCCGGATTTGAGGTTCGTTTTAGTAGATTTAGTAAGATGAGAGTTGGAAGAAAAAAGGTGGGCGTGGAGATGTCGAGGAAGAGAGAAAAGAGGGAAGGTGAGAACGAAGGTTGTGAATCTCGCTCGTTTCTTGGCGGATTCGGGCGAGGTAGGATGCGAAGTAGGGGTTTGGGCGGTATGACTGCGAACTGAATGACAGCGTCGGAAATTACGATAGGTGCGTGGTTTGGGCGGTATGAGCAGCAGGAGCTGCGCCCACGGGTGGAGATCAACAAAGTGCTAACGCATCTAGCCATGTTCTCGCGTAAGATGCATTGTGATTTTTTCTCATCCTATCGATGGAAGTAGCATAAGGCCAGCCAAGGAGCTGGGAACTTACCTGTTGGCCAGTCCAGCGTTGCTCGTGGCGCTCAACCCCGAGTTCGTGCCCGTTGTCGCTGAGATCCTGCTGATCGATTTCATCACCAAGGTTGTGTTCGTCGTTTTAGTGGCCGCTTTTTCTCGAGTGGCGATCTCCCGTATGGTTGAAATGGCATGAAGTTCTTCGTCGTGAAAGTTAACAGCGAGTCTTTGATCATCCTTTTGGTCGCTTTCATTTATGATCGTGGTCGTGTTGCCCCGACCCACT
Source organism: Chara braunii (assembly GCA_003427395.1). Lineage (NCBI taxonomy): Eukaryota > Viridiplantae > Streptophyta > Charophyceae > Charales > Characeae > Chara > Chara braunii. Next base: position 1,048,121 of record BFEA01000215.1, read on the forward strand.
GAGTCCTCAGCCCTGTGAAGCTGTATTGCACACTCGGTCTGAGGGTGGCTGTGATCACGACCACTGGGGGGGTGCAGGTGATGGCAAAGGGGAAATGGAATGAACCTTACCAGGGTGCCTGGCCGTGTGCATTGAGTAGAGCAGAGTGTGAATGACCAGCTTCCACAGAGAGAGAGAGAGAGAGAGAGAGAGAGAGAGAGAGAGAGAGAGAGAGAGAGAGAGAGAGAGAGAGAGAATTGACGAGATAGATGAAGAAAAGGAAGGCTAGCGAAGGTTGAACTGCCTTCGTCTGGTCCTGTCACAATGTACTTCCCCATTCGCTAGCAGAAGATGCACTCTTAGCACTTAGTACACTTGGTGAGTGGCCCAACCTGATTCCCAGACGCCTTGAAGGAATCATAGTTCCTCAATTCGGATTTAGGTTCGTCCTCCTCTGATTTAAGGCTATAATCCCGAAGCGTATTTCTTCATCTATTCAGTGGTTGTGGTGGTTGCCATTTGGTGTCTGGTGTAATCGTGATCGATGTCGTCTTGACCACGCTGCTTTGTGGGCATGGGGGCTTGAATCCGCTGATTTGCTTCGATTAACTCCCTACCTTGTTCCTTGTCGAGCTGCATGAACCTGGTTGTGACTATGGTTAGGTGCATTGGTTATTTGTGGCTCAACGAATGAGAAGGGGGGGGGCAAGGTGAAAGCGGCAAGGGACAAAGAAGCGAGCAAGCGAAAGTAACAGAGAGAAGAAGGAAAGCGGGACCTGAGAAATAAGCTCATCCAGTCCGTTTGGTGGAGATGCATGACCGTTCTTAGATGCTGGAGTGATTTTGTCTGTTCAATTCCGTTTATAAACGAGACCTCGGCCTGTAGCAAGGGTTGACGGATTGAGAGCTCGTTCTTGATTTTTTTTGGGGGGTTGTGATACATGGCTGCTCTGTAAACTTACCAGATTAGGTAAGTATAGTTCGATCGTGTCAGTAGTAGCTCTGTTTTAGACCAGGGCTGCCATGCTGTGTCAGCCACAACAGCATTTTGGTGAGATCGTTACCATGCTGCTAAGGCTGTGATTGGACAATTGCTTAGGCTGCTACTTCTATTTCTTCAATTAGTGTGGTCACTTCTTCGAGGTGGCCGCCACAGATGGTAGGACCACTGCTGGTTCTTGTCCTTGGTGGCAATCGTTTACTACTTCAAGCAAACGGTTTTTGTTCTCGGTACAACTGGTTTCTACATACGAGCGTTGCAGTCCGTCGCCCTTCGCAGCAGACTGTGTTAGTACTTATGGTTGGCCCTCCGGATTAGTCCTACTTCCGTTGGGGTCTGGCTGCTGCAGTTGCCATCTGTATTGTTGTTGACACCTGTGCTATTGTCAAGGCGTGTTGTTGCGGAAACCTATATTGCTGTTGTAGTGTAGCCAAGTGAGGCTGCTCTAGCAACAGCAAAATACCGATTAAAGCATTGACGCCTTCCTCAGAGCTATGCTACTGACTTTTCTAAGTTCTGTTACTAAGTTTGAGGTTACTGATCTGGCGACACGCTGAAGTTGTTAGCACCTCGACAGACTACTATTGTTGGTAAGCCGCAGTTACTGATCGCTGATACCACTGAACTTGCTATTGCTGAGATTGCGGCGCTTTGCGCTGGTTGAGATTCCTGTGCTCTGTTGTTGGGTGTGCAGTGCGTTTGTTCCTGTTCATTACTGCATTTTGAATAGAACACGGGGGGGGGAGGTAGACTCTTTTCAGGCGCAGTCCTTCTGGGCTGGGTAGCACCGTTTTGGTCAGAGAGAGTGTGGCCTAAAGGCTTGGAGGAGTGATCGGGTTTGGTACAAGGGGGCTGTTGCTGCAGTTTAGAGGGTCATCGGGGGACTGTTATTCCGCATTCTGGTCGTGAATTGACCAATCTCACTGCGTTATTGGCTGCCATTGCGGGGCCCTCTGGAGATTGAAGATCTCAAGGCCCTCTCCTGCAAGTTGAGTATGTCCCTCTCTTGTATCTGAAGCGTCTGAAACCCCTCCTACCCTTCTTACTCTAAGCCTAGTCAAAGGTTACGAGAGGAAGGTGGCAGGCGAGATTGCAACCCGTAGGACTGCAGCAAGCCGTTGTGGGAGGTCCACCCATCGATTGCGGGAGCTCTGCCGGAGCCCAGGTGGGGTTCTGGAGGAAGGTAACACTCAGGTATAATGCTCGTTTTACACGTGTGAGCCTATCCCCTAAACTGTATTACCCTTTGCTATTGTGTGCCTGCAAGTACGGTTGAGAAAGCTATTACTTTTGGTTGCTTTCATTTCAGGATATTATCTGAAAAGGCTAAATTAACAAGTGTGTATGTGAATTTAGATTACTTGTGTGAATTCAGACAGAATAAAAATGTGACTTTATTTGTTGTGGTGTTGCGGAGGTTGGGCGAACGCACAAGTTGCGGGTTGTCCGGCCACACACACCTGTTGTTTAGGCGGAGCTAGACTACTCATAAGTTGAGTAGCCTAGCTCTACGCTATATGTTGTATGGCTTGACTAGCCACACCATAAGTTGGAGTGTTTTAGTTATATGCCTTTCGTCGTTTGTTCAGGCAGAGGCTGAACCCCTCATAAGTTGAGGTGGTTCAGTTCTTTGTGTATGCCAAATGTTAAGGCTGGCCAGCCTCACCATAAGTTAGTGCGGCCCGTTCATACGCCTAATGTCGATTGTCCATGTAGAAACTGACCACACCATAAGTTGGTGTGGATCAGTCCTATGCCTTATGTTTACTTGTTTTGGCAGGCTAGTCACACCATAAGTTGGTGCGACCAAGTCGTTAGCCGTGAACATAAGTGGAACCAGAGTATACAACCTGATACAACTATATATTATGTATATCATTGGCAGGCTGGACGCCATAAGTTGGGAGATCTAGCCATATAAGCCGGTAGCAAATAAAGCAGAGGAGAAATAAGATTCAGAGTATAAAATTGAGGGGTAACTTTGGGCAGGTTGACTCATCCATAAGTTGGGTAGTTGGTTCTATGGCCCCTGGCAATACAAAGGGCAGAGAGATAATATAAAGTTTGGCTATTTCTTTTTTTTAAACATAACCGATGTTTGGGTGGGGATCCTCATGAGTTGAGGTGACCTGACCACTCGTCTGAAGACAGAAAAGGATTGTGACTCTACTTATTGAATGTAGTTGTGTTGCGGAGGCTGAGCGAACGCATAAGTTGTGGGTCGTTCGGTCACACACACTTGTTGCTTGTTTAGGCGGGCTAGACTACTCATAAGTTGAGTAACCTAGTTCTACGCTATATGTCATCGTGTGGGCTGGCTAGGCACATCATAAGTTGGTGTGTCCTGGTCATATGCCTTTCGTCATTTGTTTAAGCAGAGGCTGGACCCCTCATAAGTTAAGGTGGCTAAGTTATTTGTGTATGCCGAAAGTTCAAGCTGACTAGCCTCACCATAAGTTGGTGTGGCCCGGTCATACGCCTTACGTCACTCGTTTAGCCAGAAGCTAATCACACCATAAATTGGTGTGGTTAGCTCGATGCCTTATGTTTGCTCGTTGAAAATGGTTGTATTGCAAAAGTTAGGTGAACGCATAAGTTGCGGGTTGTTCGGTCATTCGTGCATGTGGTTTTGTCTAGGTTGGGTTGGACTACTCATAAGTTGGGTAGCCTGGTTCTATGCCATATGTTACTGTTTGGGCTGGCTAGGCACATCATAAGTTGGTGTGTTCTAGTCATATGCCTTTTGTCGTTGTTCAGGCTAAGGTTGGCCCCCCATAAGTTGAGGAGGTTCAGTTTTTTTTGTATGTCGAACGTTCAGGTTGACCAGCCTCACCATAAGTTGGTGCGGCCCGGTCATACGCCTTATGTCGATCGTCTAGGCAGAAACCGGTCACACCATAAGTTGGTGTGATTTGGTCTTATGCCTTACGTATACTTGTTTTACCAGGTTAGAACACCATAAGTTGGTGTGGCCTAGTCATATAAATTGGCAGGTCAGTCACATTCATAAGTTGCGTTGGTTGTTCCTATGTCCTATGTAAGGAAGGGTAAAGAGGGAATAACGAGGGTTTTTGCACGAACTATGTGACTTGAAAAGGAACCTGAGGGTTGGCGAGAGGTGTTGCACTCACCTGTGTATGTTTTTCTTTGGGGACTATCTCAGGGGATTTCTTGTCGATAGCTTAGTCGCTTTAAATGCTCGCTGAGTGATGGAGTCATGGGTAGGTGAGATGGATGGTGGGAGGGAAGTTTGGGATAAGATAGGACTGACCGTACTAGAAGTTAGGACTGGTGCTAGCTCACAATATCATCTTCAAAGAAGGATCGCGCAGGCTATCTTCAGTTATAACTATCAAGTAAGTGTCAAAAGTCCCAAGTATAGTTGTACTTTGTCTTTGCATTTTCAACTTTGTATAAATCTTGGCAGCCTTCTTTTCCTACGGGAAGCGTTGCCGATATTTTTACACAATTGAAAGAGTTAGTCATTTTTTTGGCTCATGAAAAGTTTGAAAAGGCACTTTTCCTATGGGAAGCACTGCCGAATTTTTCTAGAATTTTGAGAGTTAGATTATTTTCTGCTAGGAGAAATTTGGCAATCCACCCCGTTTACGGGGAGATGCTGCCAAAATTCTCAATAACTTTTGGTATCAGTTGAAGGAAGGTGAGAGAGAAGTTAGTTAGGCTACGAAGTGGAGTGTGTCCTTCATTTGAATTAAACGTAGTATTGGTCCTTTTTGGCATGTAATGTGATGCAGGTTCACACTTTCAATTGAAGTTTCGAATCGTTCGGCCTGATCCTATAAAGGGTCACTCTTCTGTTATCTTTTGATAACAGGTCGGTTTTCGGCTCAACTCTAATTCATTTTCGCTACTCAACCTAAAGGCTTTAGCCCTTGTGGATTGAAATGTTTCTTTTGTTTTTTTTTTACCCAGACGTTATTGAATGGCCATTTAAAAAGGATCGAGTGTTTATTTTGGAAGGTTGGACAAGGGTTGGGGCTTGTGTCGGTAAGGCAAAGGGGTGTGAGTGAAGAGAGTGGTTGAAGTTGACCCTGTGTAGTGTGTGCTCTGTCGATGTGGATCTTTGATGTGATTGCAGGTATGTTTTGTGAGTTGGATTATATATATTTTTGAAAGAAGTCACACTGTGATTGTGAGAGTGATCGTCCCCTATCTCATAACTTTTATATCATGTTTCTTGTGCCCGCACGACCCATTGAGGTCGTGCGTAGTGATTAAATAAGTTCTGCATTGAGAGAAAAGGGAGATTTCCTCTTACCTTTTGCTTTCTGAATTATTATAGTTGGACTTGAAGCCCGTGACAGTCGTCAAAGTCAAACCCCTTGACTTCTCTCCAGGCCCTGGATGATAAAGCTTGCCTCCTAGGCCACGAGAGCTGACTGCCACCACAGGCTGAAACTTGCGCACCACCCACTCTCCGCAGGGTGCAAAAGAGGGTGTAGTGATCACTGCCTTGGCGATCGTCTAGCGTCGAGAGATTAACCCCTCAAGGCGCGTGTCCGCCGACACTTGAGTATCAAACGTAACCCTCGAGACAATCGAGGATCGCGTGATTATAGGTACTACATAATACTCCATCGATGTGCCTGTTTGCATATGCTTGCATGGCTAGTCGATATGAAAAAGGCCAAGCGTCTACGGGGTTTTATCGTGAGTCTCGCACACGACGCCTAACCGATTTCCGTGTTAAAAGGTTATGGATCGGACATTGAAAGGACTATGAGAGTTTTTGTCTTTGGGTGTATATTTTAGTTTTATTGTGGTGTAACGCATGGTGAGTGGATCGCGTCCTAGTCGACCGACGACGAGTCGTGCTTGGGACCTCAGCGCCCCAATGCGTCGATTCGCGTATGGGTCTGATTGAGGGGCGTTGACCGCACGTACCCCCTATGCTACAGCGAACGAGAAACGCCCTCGGTCCGGCCACCTCTGCAATTGCATACGAAAAGTTTTCCCACGTGGTTCGGTAGCTCGGTGGGGATACACCCACCCAAGGGATGGTGACAGCTCCCGCGGGAGGAGGTAAGTTGTGCCTCGTGTAACCCTATTCTGTCATAGGGGCTCGCGAGAGGTACGGCTGGCGCACTCGGCCGGGGCGGCAAAACGCTTTACGATGAAGTCCTACAAAATCCTGCGTTGCGTGGCCGGGAAGGTCCCTTTGCGGGATCGATGCACTCGATGGTGGAGCCTCGTTATATATCCAGGGAGGCTGCTGCCTCGTTATATATCCAAGGAGAGCCAAGAGTTCTTCCTCATTTTCGGTATGCAAGTTTGATCGACGTACTGCTGGAGCAAGCGCTGAACTTCAATGCGCTGGTGGGAGGAACGTTGGGCATTACAGTGCTGCTAGGAGGAAGGGCACCAGGAGCTTCCACCTTGGCTATGGTGGAGCTCTATCGGTAGGAGGAGGAAGAAGAAAGGGGCTAGGGAGGAGAGTGGCAAGCTACCTACATGGCTATGGTGGGCACCATCTTCATCACCTTCTTAGGCGCTGCATCTGGAAGGCCCCAATTGGGGTTGCGCCGGCCTGAACAGCAGCGGGCACAGCTGCTTTGGGTTGCCTTTTGCACAGCAAGGCAAGGCCCTAGTAGTCCACCATAGCCTTGGCCTACATGAAGAGGAAGGAGAAGGTGGCCATGGCTATGGTGGACCTCATGTTGGGATTCGGACATTGATTCTGGTTTGGCCATTCATCATCATTATTATTGTTTATTGTTTGAATAAAGAGGGGAGGAGAAAATGAGGGATTGGTTGGCGAGAGGAAGGGAATTATCATTGGTCTTTGCTGGTGTACATCTTCGTCTTCTTCTTTCTTTCTTCCTCTTCTTCTTCTTTCTTTCTTCCTCTTCTTCTTCCTTCTTTCTTCCTCTTCTTCTTCTTTTTCTTCCTCTTCTTCTTCTCTCTCTCTCTCTCTCTCTCTCTCTCTCTCTCTCTCTCTCTCTCTCTCTCTCTCTCTCTCTCTCTCTCTCTCTCTCTC
>BFEA01000215.1:1060427-1070614 GCA_003427395.1 Chara braunii
AGTTTCTCAGCAGATTTGGGCTGTACTCAGCAAGCGCAGTACAGCCCCCAACTCAGATTTGAAACAAAATCAGTACATGGTGTTTTCTGACTGGTCGGCAGACCACCGACCGGTGGGCCCTACTGGTCGGCTGCAAAACGGTCCGTGGTCGGGGTCTGCGGTCAGGAGGCATGCAACCTTGCTCGTAGGAGATAAGACCAGCACATGCGTCATCCAAGAGGAGATGGAAAAGGAGGGATAGCAATGGCAAAGAATCATAGCAAATGAACAGCATCAGATGCATCCATGTAAGTGACATCACGCTTACCACCAGTAAAGATTCTCTGTTGAAACTTGCACAATCATCAGTCCATTGCCCCCTGCAACAAATAGCAAGCAATTCAATCAAGGTCATTGAGACATGCTCCAAGAAGATGACGGCTTCTTAGCATTGTCTGAGACATCTGGAACTCTTCGGGGCGGTCAGGGCGGCAGGGGGTGTATGAGGGACTATTGAAGGCTTTCAAGGACATAACAGATAGAGCCATGGTAAGCATTATCATCGGATCAGGAGGAAGGGGAGGGTACAAAAAAACGAAGCTTTTTGGTGTGGCGTTGTTCTACTGGGGAGCTGGCTTCTTGGGACATAAATCAGTTCAGTGAACCTATATATATTCACTGGTAAGTTATCATCAACATAGACAAAATGTTGCATACAGGAGCCCTTTTTTTAATAATATAATACTCCTTTAAAGAGGGCCACCAGCCTAGCTCAGTTGGTTGAGCATGCAACCGGTATTCAGGAGGTCACGGGTTCCATCCCCCATGACCGCCTGCGGCGGGCTTGGTGTATACCAGCTGAGATAGTTGGCTTGCTCTCCATGGCCGGTCTTGGCAGGAGCCTGGGTTCCCTTCACCCTTGCTCCAGCCATCCCTTGCTGGGGGTCAGGAGCCTAGGTACAACTCCCTGCATAGAGTAGAGTAAATAGACATAGCCTGCCTTCCTTCGGTGCTTGGACAAGGAGATTTGAAGTCTGTTGGGCCTGTTTGTGTCTCGGATATGTGGGTAGATACCGCGAGGTGAGTAGGTGGCTAGTGTGAGGTGAAAAAATTGAGAGAAGAACATAGCTTAGTTATAGAATAAAATATAAAAAATTCCTTACAGTGAAGGATGGGTTCCCTGTGACACTATGCAGAGGCACTAGAGGAGGCAAGAATAAGTGCATCACTGCATCTGCATTTGCACTTGATGGTTGGGCGAAACATTCACACAAAAGTGTGCAAAGTCTCCCAAAGCAAATATCCACCACAGTGGGTGCAAGAAACCCCATAAAGTGCACTCCCTTCCAGCCCTCCCCCATCCACAAGAAAACAAACACCTCCCGTTGTCGGAAATGTTTTGGGAGGGTTCAGAGCATACTTGTGGCGCACTGGTGCGGTGTGCCATGCGCCTTGCACCTTGCGCATATTGGTGCTGCGCTAATGATTTTTTTTTTTTTAAGGTGGTGTGTGTGTCTATATAGACAAGAGAGAGAGAGAGAGAGAGAGAAGGCAAAGGTCCTCTTTCACATAAATCAGAGGGCCCCTGCAAGCAACAAGGAATCTGGGGGGTCCCTCCACTAAGTACACAAAGGTCCTATCACCGAGCACCGGATGGGCACCTTATTTGCACGAGCATGAACAGGCCATGAATATATAGTGTGAATTTTGAATCCAGGTCCATGTTTTAGCAGTTACCGGGCCAGGCCCTGTTGGGCTCTGCACGTGATTCTCAGAGCTTCTCACTGAATGCGCAAAACTAGAATGAATCTTCCGCTAGAACATGGAACCATATGCCGCCATATGTTTCGGCGTTTGTGCATGTAGTGAGTAGTGGGCCGGGAGTTAGGGCCACTCCACATTCGCGTGCAGAGGCCTGGCCTAGCGAAGTTAGTAACCTATAGCTGCTACACAGACCTTAATTCAAATCCAGAGCATATATTATCGGCCTGCTCACGCCCTGCTCATACTTCAACAACCATATCTGTCTGGTGATGAGCTCTTGCCAGTTTTCTGCAAGGGTCCTTTGGAAGAGAGATTGGACTCGAATAGAACATGCATACACAGTTTTTGGGCTTGACATGGCCTCAATGTTTTTTTCTTTTGCACTCTGAATTTTTAGAAGGGAGGGGGCGTGTTTGGTCATCACCCCCTGCCCTTCCCGAATTTTTTTACTGACCCTTATTTCCAGGATGCGCCGCATCACATGCGTGTGTGATATGCACCGACTCGGGGAAAAGGGGGGGGCGCAAGTATGGTTCAGAGCAAATGGCTAATTCGGATTTTGGGGTCCACCCAGCGAACAACCCAAATGCAGAGGCACTAGAGGCAAGAATAAGTGTGCATCTGCATTTGCATTTTATGGTTGGCGGAAACATTCACCCAAAAGTGTGCAAGCATTCTCCTGAAGCAATTATCCACCACAGTGGGTGCAAGAACCACAGCGCACTCCCTCCCAGCCCTCCCCCATCCACAAGAAACGCCCTCTCCTTACCTTACTGCAGGATCAGGATCAGTATCACAGCTTTTCCTGGGAGTACCAGGCAGATTCTCATTATTCCAGGATCCATCCAACTCCATGATACCAGCACCCTCATTAGCAACACAAACCAGTGGTGCTCTTCCTATTCGTGCATCCACTGCAGCCTGATGACTGTCTAAAAGCCAAGAGTCACAACCAGACTTCTCCTCCGCCCCTTCTCCATGACGTGCAGTGGCCGGAGAAGCTTGACGGGTAATAGTTGACAACTCCTTCATGTCAGCATCCTCATCCACATCTTCACTTCTATGGTACTTCTCATCACGTTTACGTGTCAGAAAATCCCGTTTGGGTGAAAATCCACCGATGGATGCAGTCTCCATTCGGTTCTGCAACTGATGACACGGGGAAAGAAAAAAACGGTTCAGAAAACAACCACCAAAAAGCAGCATCGTCATTTCATCCAACGATGATGTCCTTTGGCAAATACACTATAACCTTTTCTGCTGCACGTGACCACAACTACGACCAGATTTGTTTCAGAAAGTCCGGGTGTGAAGATGTCCATTCGGTCGTTTGTTCATTTGGTCGTTCGATCATTCATTCATTTCTCCATTCATTCATTCATGCATGCATGCACGAAGAGAGGGTACGTGGGTTGGAGTGTCAGAGCAAGGAACAAACCGACGGGCAGAGGGGAGGAAGGGGCAGAGGCAAGGGCACAAGGACAAAGGAAAGGAGGGAGAAGGGAGGAGCAAGGGAGGAGGGACAGGGCAGAAGGATGGGTACACAGATGCAAACGGAGGCAGGTGGGTGAGAGTGGGGAGAGAATGGAAGGCTGGACGCAAAGGGAGGGAGGGAGGGAGGCAAAGAGAGGCATGAGGGGCGGAGAGGAGGGAGGTCCTAAGGCAGGAAAAGAAGAAAGGAGGAGAGGACAAGGGGAGTTGGAGGGACGGGGGGTGAGGAACTTAGGAAAGAGGAACGAGAAGGGGAAAGCAGGCAGGAGGAGGGAGGAAAGACGTTGGGGATGAAGAGAAGAAGGGGACGGAAAGGGGAAGGGGAATGGAGAAAGGGGGGAAAGGGAGAAAGGCAAAAGAGGAGGAAACGGGATCGGAAGGGCAGGGAGGAGAGGAGGAAAGGGGATCAGAAGGGGACGGGAGGGAGGGAGGTGGGCAGGGATGAAAGTGGAAAAGGGGGGAGGAGAAGCAAAGGAACTGACAAAAGGATAGAGGGAGGAACAGAGAGAAGGAATGGAGGGAGGGAAGAAATGGGAGGAGGGAGGGCTTAGAGGAAAAGGAAGCACCAAACATGGTGCCATGAGGATGATAAAAAATGAAGAGGAGGACAAAACCAATGATAACAACAAGCAAGAGAAGCAGATGAAAGAGGAGGACCGAGTAAGAGGACCTGGACCAACAAAAATATGTGTCTTCTCCTCGTCTCACTGCGCCCGCCCGCTMCCCCGACMCCCCGCTGTGCCCGTCCGCTGCCCGACGACCGCCGGCATCGACGAGGTAAGAGTGTCTTCTTCTTCTTCTTCTTCTTCTTCTTCGTCGTCGTCGTCGTCGTCGTCGTCGTTGTCGTCGTCGTCGTCGTCGTCGTTTGTTTGTTTGTGTGTGTGTGTGTGTGTGAGAGAGAGAGAGAGAGCTCGCTGCCCATTCAGGCAACTTTTGTGCGGCCCCCGCTACCCCCTCTCCCTCCTTGTCATCATCATCTTCTTCTTCTTCTTCTTCTTCTTCTTCTTCTTCTTCTTCTTCTTCTTCTCCTCTGCCTTTTCTTCTCCTCCTTTTTCTTGTTCTTCTTGATATCTTCTTCTTCATCTTATCTATGTCTTCTTCTTGTTTCTTCTTCTTCTTCTTCTTCTTCTTCTTCTTCCTCCTCCTCCTCCTCCTCTTCTTCTTCTTCTTCTTCTTCTTCTTCTTCTTCTTCTTCTTAACAAGTTCCACGCTCAGCAAGCCGCCATATCCGCGACCGCTGAACAACCAAAAATAAAGAAGAAAAGAGATCGACAAACGAAGGAGACCCGACTTCAAGCCCCAGTAGGACCGGGTGATTGAGAGAGAGAGAGAGAGCCGTGTGTGTACTGTGTGTCCCCGACTCCTTAAACCTCCCCCTCCTCCACCATCTCCCCCACAGCCCCCCCCCCCCCCCCCCCCCCCCCCCCCCCCCCCCCCCCCCCCCCCCCCCCCCCCCCCTCCCACAACCAACCAACCCCCAAAACCCGACAGCACCAAAAATTAAAAACACCCGGGAATCTGGCCCCTCTCCCCAAGCGCAGGACCCGCTGACCCAAAAAAAACAAAAAAAAGTTTTTTACTATGCGACCGGGTGACCAGGTCGTGACGCCCGGGTGACCGGCCGGTCATCGAAATCTTCCTAGCGTGTACCATGGTGGTCACTGTATAGTCGACCTTTGCGCCCAGCCGTCATGCCAACTTACAAACACCACCAAACACAAACAGAAATACTAAAGTAGTGCCTGGTTGCCAACCAGTAAACCAGGAATAGTTAACAGAGTGGCAAACTTAATACTATTATAATAGTCCGAAATGCGGCCAAGAGTCATCGCTTAACTCACTTGCTGCAACAACTGCGTGGACTTCAGTTGAGATGCCTCCCTCTCTGCTTCTCTTGAAGCAAGGCGCCTCTGAAACATCTGCCACTGTCACATGCAGGACATTTCAAGTAATGAGATCTTCATGAAAGGAAAATGAACAGAAGCGAGATGACAATATTCAGATTGCACAATCACATTGAAAGCCAGATCGTATCACAGTGTTCCGAAAGTAGCATTGCACCAATATGACACCAATGGAGAATGGTAGCACTGAAATCCAATGTCAATGACAGCTTGCTCTCGCCACCACCAACATATGTATCCAGTCCCTATCTCCCTACTTGGCGCTCGGCGCCCAGCCTACTCCACACACAGCTACTACTAGCCTACTAATTGACAATGCAACTGTTGACGTCAGCAGCCTCCGAAGTACTTGAAGATGTCGCCCATGCAAAACCATCGCCAATACCAGGTATGTGCCCTCACATCATCATCATCATCATCATTCTCTCTCTCCCCTGACTCTCTCCCACATCTTCCCTTGTTGAACACCCGAAGACCACCCCTGCGCCTCACTGTACATCCAAGCCCGCCAGCTATGGATGCTGGGCTATGGCGCTGCCCTCAGCAGCGCCCTGCTCCCTGCACGACCGCATGTGCTAGCACCTCGCCTCTCAGCGCTAGCAGCAGCCCACGAGCTTCAGCTCTAACAGCACTGCCGCCAGCATGCGAGTGCCCAAATGCCAGGCCAGGGAGCAAGCTCTTTCCTATATGGAAAGAGCCTGCCTCATTCGGCAGCCTGGCTGGACTGGCCTGGGCCCAGAAGCTTCTGGTAGGCCCCAGGATGCTGCGCCTCTCTTGCAGCTCCTGGGCCTCGTTCGGTTGGGCCTCCCAACTGTCTGTGTATGCGGCTGCGATTCTCGTCCAGGGCCTGCATCATTTTGGAAAGGCCTGGAAAGTCTCGCTGCTCGGCCTGTGTTCTTCTCAACCAACTGGCGCGACGAAACTGCCTGGACCCCAAATACAAAATTGACAGCCGAGGGCCTCTCTTGATTTGTTAGGCCCGCCTTCACTTAGGGCGGGCACAGACGCAACAGGGCCCCCCTTAGGCCTGCCGAGGGTCCGAATCCTCGCATTCAGGATGGGGGGCTGAATCTTACACACGTAACCGTCCAAAAACAGATCATGACTTCCAATCCTGATGGACAAAATAATTTTAGGGACATATCGTTTTGAAAAAAAAAAAAAAAAAAAGGTGGGGGAGCAGTGGCAGGAGCAATGCAACAGAGAAAGGCATAAGGGCCTTGTTCGACACCACTTGAAAATACTTGATTTTCAAGGGCACCCTAACTCACGGAAGGTGATTAATTTCCCCTAACTTGTTTTTTCGTTCCACAACCCCTTGACGAAACCCTTGAGACAGCCGTCCTTGAAACTGAAGTGCTGACGTCATTGCACCACGAACAGTGGTGATTGGTGGGAAAAAAAAGAAAAAAGAAAAAGGTCCGTATATTACCCGTTTTGAAGGGTGAAACCTTTGCGCCCCAAGTGACCTCCCGAGGCACCCTTGGGATTTTCGTCGATTTGCCTGGGCCGCTCTTCCATTTCAAGGGCGGACACTTGGCCGCGAGGATGTGGAAACAATTAGAGACTTCAAGGGTGTGTGATTAGGGCAGGGTCGAACGACGCTTCCTTGAAAAACAGCAATTTCCAAGTGGTGTCGAACGAGGCCCAAAGAGTAAACAGCTTCATGAATTTTTTGCCCCCGGAATTTGAAAATTAGAGCTTCATGAAGGTTAGATTGCTGCTTATTATATCTTTTGTGACTTGTTCTTTGACAATCGACTTCAGATGCTGGTAAAAAAAAAATGAAAACAAAATCAGAGGGAATGTAGTATAAGCTGGAAAACAGGTCCAGTGTCATTTACATAGGTGTGCCCACCCTACGCGTCCCTCGGTTATGGCTGAGGAATCCTGCGACAAAAGCACTGAAAGGATATACCCCTGCTCTGCCCCTGCAGGCATCACTCCCAGTACGTGTCAGGGCCGAGTCAGTAAACACACATTAACCAGACATATGATTGTGAGTGGAAAGAGAAAGCGAGAGAGATAGGGACAGTAGATGGCATAAGTCCCAGTATGTGCCTAATCGATCAGGTCACTATAGCAGACACTCACCAGAAATATGATTGTGAGTGGACTTCTTTTCTGGATTTTCTTTGCACGATTCAGTGCCCTTTCCGTAGTTGTCCCCTTTTGTTGTGCTCAACAACAACCAGATATCCCATGGATGTCCTTCAAGGGTGTTGCCTACTTCAGGTGAGTTGGTGTCCAAAGACAGAGCTTCCAGTGACCTTCGAGGACCTGCATACATACATACAGATGCTAGGATTGCAGGGTTGATGCAAGTAAAGTCTACAGTTCTCTAAGGGCATTGCTAACATTGTGCAATTTGGTGCCTGAGGGCATTAACCAAGGTATCCTCGAGAGAGACTCGAGGTTCAAACCACCTGATGAGGTGGTGAAAATCTGACAGGTCTGTCTGACACCATGGCATTTTCTTTTGCAGAGTTGTCTTTCTCAAATACACACACACACACCCACACACACACACACACACACACACACAAACACACAAACCTCCGCCTTTGCTCTGCCTCCTTTCATAGTGTACAAGTGGGCCGTTATGGCACACAGGGACGTGGGCAGCTCGAGCTCAACCACAATAGATGTGGCGAGCCTTGCGCATCAGAGGCACGCTAAAAGGGGGAGCTGCAAGAATCAAATGAAAGGTGAACCCAAAAGAAAGCAAACATAAACAGAAATAAGAAAGGGGTTCACATGCCTCTATTGAAGTTCAAGTTGCTTGCTATAGAGGTGAATCTGTTTCATTGTTGGATTGTCTCAACTCAGGGCTTTCGTTGTCTGTAATAGGATTGAATATACGTTGATTTTGGATCTGTTCATCTGGGTGGAATAGGGGCTGTTGTGGTGAAAATTCAAAACACACACAAACACAACGACGCAAACACACCAACGACGAAGAATCACAGCCACCACATATTTTAGTCGCTCGTGCATATGATCAAGGCTTTCAGTTGAGGAAACAGAAATCCATTCAGGAACGACTTAGTTAGGGGCGGACAGCTGTAGAGACACCCTTTCTCTTGGTATATCCTGCCTCTTGAAAAAGGGGCTCACGAATGCACTGCCGATAGCAAGGCCCACGCCCCATGAACATAGCACCAGTGGGGTCTACCCCTAACAGTCCTAGAGTGGAGTGAGAGCAGGGTGACAAAAGGGGCCCTGGAGTCGAGTGCCACCATGCGACAAATGTATAAATGCAAGCCTCTGCATCATCATACCTGTGTCTCAAGCTCTTCAAAACGCCGAGAAATATCAGCCCTTGTTTTAGATAACCCTTCCGTCCCTCCCACCATTCCCCCGCTCTTGGACTTAGGCAATAGCGCTCGACTGCTCATTGTTGCACTAGCTCTGCCTGCAGACTGACTCCTTTGTGGCCATCCACTTACAGTAATGCCTCCCGATCTTGTTTTGCCTTCCACATGCCCGTCAACAACAGCATCACTCGATGGCCTCCCCTGCTTCCCTCCCTCCCTTTCCTCAACTATACCACTACTGTTTTCCTTCATCAAAGCAAAAGCAGAGCCAGAACCGCAGACAGGACCAGAACTGGAAAGTACATCTGCCTTAGATCTCAGCACGCGCTCCAACCCACCAGTTCGACACTTGGGCAACAGATTAGTTGACCTATCAATTCTGACTGCAGTGGTGGAATTGTTCCCGTCAAGGTGCAAAGCTCTGGGCGCGCCCCCAATTCCAGGTCTGTTTTTTGTTCCAGCCTGGGACTCCGCTTCAGATGCGGCCCTGGTTCCAGTTCCACCTCCAGGTGAGGTTCCCATTCCAGTGCCAATGCCAGATCTGATTCTGGTTCCAGTTCCAGTTGCAGATGGGGTTTCCACTCCAGTCCCCATACCAGGTCCAATTCTGGTCCCTGTTCCATTTCGAGGTGCGGTTTCCGCCCCTGATCGGCCTGTGGCTCCAGTTCCACTTGTTGCTGTGCCATCATCTCTTGTCTTCCCGGTTTGGTCCCCTGCATCATTGTTCGATCTTGGAGCTGTTGCACCTGCAGACCATACATCCATGTCTTCACCTGACGATTATGGCAGCCTGCTTAGCACTGCCATTATTTGCTCATTCAGCATTCTCCTATGGCCATTTACTACTACTGATCAGACAAGCAGCAGATGTACCCGCATCCTTTATTCACCCGGAACCTTCCAGTAAGGAGTCCAGTCCCTCCTCTGGTCTTGTGTTTTCCTTTTCCCAAGGCACAGTCCCAAAGGCGTGCCGCCATCGTCTCTCCATCTGCAGCCAACCACTTGAGGCATGCCTTACACCTTCATCAAAACCACCTCGACAAGTCCTAGTGCTTTGCTTGAACAGAATTGGTTGGATCCTATAGGATGGAATCTGGTACTTCCACCTTCCACTCATTGTGCCCAGTCATCGAATTCATCCTCCACCACACCTATGGCATCTCTGTCGCTTGCCGATCACGAAAATCCTCTCCTTCATTGTTCGAACTGTGTGCCAAATGGATGCTTTCTTGATCGCATTTCAGAGTATCCGCTTTTGTTTTCCTGCACCCCTCCTTTCTCGTGGTCATCACCATATGCCTAAGAGACATTCCCCGCTTGCCTTTTTGCCTCCGTTTTTCAAATGCCCGGTAGTTTGTCCTGCGCCTAAAAAGTGGATTGATGGGTTCCATTTCACAGTATCTTCCTTTGCCATGGCCATCACCATCTTCCTGAGATGAGTTCCCCCTCTTCTCTGTTCTCCTCCCTTTTCCAACCTGGTAGTCTGTTTCCTGGGCCCACAACACAGGGGTAGTGAAAGCACTGGTTACAAAATTGAAAATACCACAAAATATGTCAACTAAAGGTTCTTTTTTGGAGGTGAAAACACGCTCCCTTACAACAATAAGGTAATACAAGTGGACCCCGCCACGGCTACGCCGCGGCGCACAGCAACACTCACTGATGGCGTCTCATTTTTGTTTCATGTCTCTCTCTCTCTCTCTCTCTCTCTCTCTCTCTCTCTCTCTCTCTC
>BFEA01000215.1:1103688-1116715 GCA_003427395.1 Chara braunii
TTTTTAGGTTTCCTTTCATAGCGAATGAGATTCGCTTGTTGCGTGAAGCAGGACACCTCCTGGCCCCTGAATGAACAACCCATTTACGATTGTAACCGCGTTTTTTAATAGGTTCTCGCGGGGCACAACTTACCTTCCCTAAGGGGCTGTCACCACCCTTAGGGGCGTATCCCTACCGAGCTACCGACCCACATGCGAAGACTTTTATAATGCAATTGCAGAGGTTGGCCGACCGAGGGCGTTTGCTCGTTCGCTGTAGCATAGGTACGCATGGTTAAACGCCAAAGTGGACCCGAACGTCGTCCGTCCCTGGGGCGCTGATCTCCCAAGAATCAGACCGACGTCGGTCGACTAGAACACGATATTCCAAGCGTAAGAAAATCTCGGTCGATCCTAGTCCCTCCTTTCAAAGATGATTTGGAGTTAGTCAGACAAAAACACTTTCAAATGAAGAAGACTCAAGTTAACGTAAATTGACTTATCTCCTGGGATCGGTACGTATATATTACGATCATGCATACCACTCGTTGAAATAAAATCAACAAAAGCTGACATGACTTCAAATAACACTTATTAATTAAAGGATAAAGTCATGCCTTTCATGCATAGCGACGCTCAAATGACTTCCAACAAAGACATCTTCACTCTGCCTGCTAATACAACTTCTCGACTTGATGAGATGCGTTGCCAAGTTCTTTCATTCCGCCCCATACTGGCTGCTAGGAAATAAATATAGACATCTCCCAACTCTTGAGTGGAGTTAGGATTCCATTGCTTTCGTGATGACCTCACTACCTTTCTAACTTTGGTGAGAATGTCGTCTGCAAGTAAGTTGGCGACCACTGTGCGAATTAGTAGCCGACTTAAACAATTAACGTATTGGCTATCCTGACGAAGACGGAAATCCGCTTTCAAATTTTGTTGGTTGCTTTGTCCTCCTAGTAATAATCACTCTTTCTATTTCATGAATGATGAAATACCCGTCTTCGATATAATGACCCCCAAAACAATGTTCTAGCCGCTACCTCTTGTCAACTGGCCAAACTAGCCCATGCTTGCACTTCTTATGGTGCAAACCTAACCGCGAAGGTAGTGCCTACACGCACTCCGCCCATAGCTAGTGAAAGCACGAACTGGGCTTCTTCTGGCACCAGTTCCCCATACGTCAGTGGCTCGTAAGATGACCACTAGAGAGGTATGCTATGACAACTCTCCTTAATGTGAGGTGTCAAGAGATTTAAGGCCCTTCCGTGAATAGGCGCATTTCCTTTCCCTAGGAGGTGGTCTGGGATACCCCTCGTCCTCGCCCGAGCGAACCTCGGATCTCAGAAGTCGGGCTGGCTCCACCACAATAGCATGGCATCCCCCCCCATAAGCGTAAGCGGTCCACTCCAAGTCGATAACAGGGCCGGCCCCTAAGGCAACGAACCCCCGCCTCAGATGCCTCATAGAAAAGGGGAAAGCGTCTACCACAACAGACAAACAGTCTCTCGTCGCCTGACGTCAAGGGTAACTTAGACGAAAAAGGAGATCACAGAAAGGGAAATCATTCAGATAGACGGGCATAAACAGAGAGGGTCATTCGGGGAAGAATGGGTAACCTCAGGAAAAAGTCTATGTCCAATTGATTTCTTTTTCTTTGTGTGATTAAGTTATTTTTTCGTCGTCAACTTGTTGTCCTTCTCTTCAACACGCATGCAGGAGAAAAATAGAAGGCAACCATCCTTCCGTTCACTTTTGTTGACATGGTTACATCTTCATTTTTCAAGCATCCTTCTACCTACCTGCACATCAAATCAAACAACAAGTTCAAAAGAAAACAATGCATCCCCAAACTCATGTCAGACTTTCATTCACGCGTGCAAACAAAACACAACTTCCTCTACCTTTTCAGTGAACATCCAAAGAACAGGGTCAAGCAAGTGTGGGTTCACACAGGAGTGAAGGGAAGTCTGAGTCACTTATCTGACCTTGAGTAAAGTTGAACCAAAGATAGCAAACGGTTCACTCAAGAAAACCGTATAAACCACACTCCAAATGAGAAGGTCGTCGCAGTAAACTGTCAGAAAAGTGATCCACACCACTCCCTCAAGGATCGTCCACTGACGCACAATCCCCTCAGTATCTCAGCGTTGTCACCACTTGCGACCAGTACCACTTTGTCACCACTGTGTCGAGGCGTCGCCACCGCAATATGCGGACAACACAACGTCAACACCACCTCAAAGCACACCCCCTCTTGACGACACTCCTCAAGACTGTCACTGCCGCCGCAAAACCTGGACAACACTTCCACATCACTGCTAAAAAAAAAACCGTTGTCGTCGCCAAATTTCGGCAGAGCTTCCGCGCCACTGCCAAAAAAAACCCTGCCGCCGCACAATTTCGGCAGTTTTTCCACGCAACCGCCAAGGAACAAGTGCTGCCGCCGCAAAATTTCAGCAGCGCTTCCAAACTACCGCCAATAAAGCACCACCGTCGACGTGCCGAGCGGACAACACCTCCCCTATGCTCTTTTCAATGACAGATACCGCCGCCAAAAAACTGTGCAGCATCACCCCTACACCGCCTGCCAAAACCTGTTGCCGAAGTGCAAGAGGGACAGAGTTTCCCCTGCACCACAAAAAAGAGTGGTTGCCGATGCCACGCTGTGCAAACAGCACTTTCCCTACGCTTCAGAAATAGCTGTCGCCGCATAGGTCACACAACATTCCCTATACCTCATAAAAATGGCTGCCAACGCTGCGTTGAACAGGCAACACCTTCTCTGCACTGCTGCCAAAAATACATGCCGCCACCATGCCAGACGGGCAACACCTTCCCTGTACCGCAACAAAAATAGTCTGCCGCCGCCGCACTGTGCAGGCAGCACCTTCCTCACACAGGTCCAGCTATGGCCGACGTTGCTGCAAAAAGGGTTGGCAGTGCCCCCTCGTCACCTTCATTTAGTGTCGTCGCGGCCGCACCGCGCGGACAGCACCCCCCCTGCGCTCCACTGTTCACCAAGGTGGTGGCTATGGCAGCCCCCACCTTCACCTTTCACTCCTTCCTGCAGACCTCCAGCACCTCCTCCCTTCCTCCTCGCTGTGACGGCGGCTATGGCTGCATCCCACAACTATGGCCACCTTCCCCTTCCTCCTACAGTCCTCCTCCTCCGCCGCCAGCAGCTCCGCTCCGCCTCACTTCTYCGCAGCCAGCCAGCAATCTCACAAGTGAGAGCCCAGCACTGCTGCCAAGAATGCTTGGCTGCTGGGGCTGGAGGCTGCTCTTATAGCCAGAGAAGTGGTTGAGGCAGCCACTTTGCCTCAACCCAAACTCGGATCTGAGCTCAGCCCTTGATCTGGGTAGCGATCAAGGGCTGAAACTTGATCTCTGGGTGGAGAAACCCAATCCCAGACTCAGGTACCGCACCTGGTCTGTCATTCAGGCCGGATTCGGCCTTAAATTGGTTGAATCCAGCCATGTGCAGAAGCCTGTTCACCTCGAACAGGCATCTGCCTGTCCAATCCCACAGGGTGCGCACCTGTGCTGCACCCACAGCCAGGTGCGCAACGTTTCTCTTTACCCCCCTGGTTTTCTTTTTTTTTTCTGTTTGTACTTACCTCACGGCCGCGGCCATATACACAGCCGTTTTCACTCCCCTTCCCCTTAGTCCTTTCCCCTTCTTCTGTTTCTCCTCACAACCTCTACTTTTTTTTCTTTTCTTTTCGTCCTTCTCTCTTTCTTCTTTTTCTTGCCCCCTCGTTTCCCCCTTGGTCATTTCACGCAGTCGGACTAGTGTCAAGCTCAACAGGGGCTTATTCCCTTGTCCTACCGCGCGCCCATACCTGGCTGCCAACAGTGCCAGGTACGATGTCATTCTGCTGCCCGTTCTCAAAACCCAACGGGCGCAAGTAAGATGAGGGGAGGGGCCAATACCAACAAAAAAAAAAAAAAAAAAAAAAAAGGAAAAAGAAAGAAACCAAAAATAGGGATACTCTACAAAACAACTTCCACATGTGCCCTTTCCCACATGCCCGTACCCGGATGCCCACGTTGCCAGGTGCAGGCGACGTTCTGCAACCTGTTCACTAAGTGAATAGCTGCCGAGCCAGAGGAGCTGCAAAGTTGGAGGGTTACCTGTTGGCCGCTGCGTTGCTCCTTGTCGTCTCTAGGTAAGGCTTCTCTCTCTCCCTCTCTCTCTCTCTCCCTGCCCCTACGGCGTCTGCACCTGGTACAATAAGTGTGCCAGATTCCGACACGTTTCCCAAAGATTGCAACTCATTCTCTCTATAGCGAACGGGTGCAATCTTCAGAAAAACCGAGGGGAAAGAAGAATAAAGAAAAGTAAAATCTAAAAGAGAATCTAAAGAAAACAAAAAGAATAAGACAATAAAGAAAAACAAAAACTTACCTTTGATGTTGCCCCATGAAACGGGCAGCACATTGTCTTCTCAGGGCTGGTGCCCTGCTAGTTCAGCATCCGCCAGCTGGCGTTTCCGTTTTTATTCCTTTTTTTTTTTTTTCGATTTATGTGTGTCACCTTCGCGCAGGGGCCATCCTACCTGCACGGCGAGTCTCAGCCGTGATCTTGGAGGATCGCACGGCTGAGATTGGCCGCGCGTGTAAACCTATGCATGTCTGCAGGTGCTCCAAAATGGAGCTAGTAGCCCAGAGACACCACATCTTGGATTTGATCCCAGTATCTGGTGGGTGAGAGTCCTGCTTGTTGTCCCACTGGGCTAGCTCTTCCATATGAAGAGCTTGCCCAGTCCCCTCTCCCCCATGTTGTGGCCTTGCAGGCCCTACCTACTCCTCTCCTGGCCTTGCAGGCCCAGCCCGCCTGCGGCCCTGCAGGCCCAGCCTGCCTGTGGTCTTGCAGGCCCTGCCTGCCTGCCCATGGCCTTGCAGACCATGTCTGCCTGCGGCCCCACAGGCCCTGCCTGCTCGTGGCCTTGCAGGCTTGCTTGCTCGCGCCCTACAGACCTCGTTCGCAGTCTTGTGACCTAGCTCGCGGTCTTGAGGCCGAGCCCATGGTTCTGAGGCCTCGTGTGTGGTCCTGAGGTTTCGCGCTTGGGCTGTCGCTGGCCATACTGCTGGCCAGCCGTGATGCCGCCAGAACGATAGCCGTCTGACGGCACGGCACGCACGCCACGACTGCGCATGTGACGCAGCCACCTAGTAAACCCACTAAGACCCTGAGTCGCGCGGCCTGCTGTCCCCTTAAGTATAATAATGTCGATCTTTCGGCGACCACGCGCCGCTGTGGCCATGTCGGAACTATGGACGACAGATCATACCGCCGACTCCCGTTGTTTAGATTGATCGACAATGTCGTCACACGTCAATGACGTCGTATATCTACGACGTAAGACTTTAAGTCTCTCATTTATAGGGTTGGTCTGAATAAACTTTGGCAACATCAATCTCATCACGTTCCTCAACGAAAAGAGTCGGACAGTGTCTGACCTTGAAAAACTCGGGCAGAAATCCTTACAGAGGTTTCTGTCCCGACAACCCAACAAGGGCTTAGTCCGATAGGCATGATAGGCCAACCTTTTAGCCACAAGTTTGGCCTCGGGCCTCAGCGTGGAGTAAAATCTCACGGCCCAAAAAAATATGTGACCCACTTCTCCTACCTAGTGGTCTTATACCCGGCGTGTCCATTCTTTTTAGCTTAGTTAGGTTCAGAATTGTTTGCTCCTCTCTGCGGCCCTGCAAAAAACTACCGACTACGACCATTACTTTCGGACGCCGCAAGCGTCCGAACTAAGGTAAAAAAAAAATTCTCTCAGTCATAGGCTAGTTTTAATGAACTTTTGACAAACGTTAGTCTCATCAAGTCCTTCAATTCAACGAAAAGGTCTGATAGCGTCCGACATTGAAAACCCCCGAGCAGATACCTTTGTAAGGGTGTTTGCTCCGACACCGGTAAACTGTAGGCATAGAGGGAGAAGAAGACAACAAATAAGGGGTTGTAACAAACTATTTCGTGGAAGTTTCACTGACTTGTTACGAAGATGAATATATATATATGTATATATATACATATATGTACATGATTTTATATTTTTCTTACTTGGTCGGGCAAGTGGTCACAGACCACTCTAGTAGCCATTTTTTTTTTTTCCATTTTTTTTGGCATTCAGGTTTGGCAAATATAACTCCAAAAGGGGTCAAACGTTCGGCCGTTCGGGTTCGGCGGCTCAATATGTTTATTTGAAATAATGACAGAAAACATTTTAGCATGAAACCTTAAACCACAACTACCCCTGTCGTCCTAATTTAGGGGGTACCGGTAGCACACGTTCATGAGGGCTACCGGTAGCACAGGTCCATGAGGGCTACCAGTAACACAGGTCCATGAGGGCTACCGGTAGCACAGTGAGGGGAACTGGCAGAACAACAAAATAAAAAAATGTGCGAAATTGCCCCTGTGATTTATTTCACTATTGAAATGATTTTTTGTAATTTTTAAAATATTTTTCATAGAAAGATCATGACGAAATATGCGGACCCTCAAATTTTCAGACTTCTTAAAAAATTGTATTCGACATGAAAAATCGTTGAAATCGGGGCACTTTTCCCATTGGCGAACACGTGATAGAGCAACAAAAATACAATATGGGGCAAATTCGCGCGACTTTATTTGAGGGATAAAAATATTTTTTATCGTAAGAAAATGAACAAATCCACAGACCCTACAATTTACAGAGTTGTTGAGTTATCCTTCTGAGCGCAAAAAATCACGGAGGTCGAGGTACGTTTCTACTTGGCCCACACGTGGTTGAATGGCAAAATTGAGAAATGCGACAAGACGATGCGAGATACTCAATTTTTCATAATTTTTTCTTCAATTGCTCTAAGCGCGAATAATCATCAAAGTTGACATTTGAAAATCCTTTGATCGGGCCCACCTGTGCCTACCGGTCGCCGCCCCCCTTAAGAATCCGGTCCGTAAGCCCGGAAAAGCAAATTTAGGTCGGCGGGGGTAGTGGTGGTTTAAACCGCCCCTCCGTTCTATATGAGGAATTCGAGGGATATGTAGCATAAGTGCATGAGGCTACTGGTAGGAGTGTGTGAAAAACCGCCAATGTAATTGATATGGAAAATACATCGAATTATTCTCCCTATCTATTTATTGGTTTAAACATCTTTTTATATAAATATTTTTTCTGGAAAAATCATAATCAAATGAACAAACCCTTTTATTTTCAAAAACTTCCATGCATCCTTTTGAGTGGAAATCTACCTCCACATTCCTCAGGCCTATCGGTTGCCAAAACCCCTCGGCGGACTGACAAAAAAAACAATTTCCGATGTCGGAGGATGGTGGTTTTATACTTATAAAAATACGAGTTGCTTATAAAATATAAGGTGATACTTAATTGTTGGCATAAAATATTAAGAAAACTATATGAAACACATAAAAATTCAATCATTTTCAATTTTAATTGAAAATATAGAAGAATATTATCAAACGATGCACATTAAGAAAAATCATAATCAATGTATAAAAATTTAATACTTGTCAATTTTAATTGAAAATGTAGAAGGAGATTATCAAACGATGCAATATGCAGCGAGAAAAAAAAAAACATAAGCAAATCAACGCGTGTGTATAACACTCACGATCAATGATTCTGGAACTAAGACTTCCAAAAATTTTACTTTAGTAATACACATGATAAAAAAAAAGGTAAAAATATTTACAACAAAACACGAAAAGCAAACATACGACGTATTTAAAATGTTAATCAACCGAATAAAACTATTGAAGTATTTGTAACATAAAAATATGACGGACAAAAAATTGATCCATATAGAACAAATAAAGATTACTTCATATAGCAAATGAAAGATGATTTGCAATATAAGTTAGTTGAGAACCTTGAAAATAAAATTAACGTTATTAACGCGTGCGTATAACACTCGTGATAGATGATTATAAAACTAAGACTTTCAAAATTTTACTTTAGTAATGCACATGATAAAAAGAAAGGTAAAAATGTTTACAACAAAACACGAAATGGAGACATACGACGTATTCAAAATGTTAATTAACCCAATAAAACTATTGAAGTATTTGTAACATAAAAATATGATTGACAAAAAAATCATCCATATAGAACAAATAAAGATTACTTCATATAGCAAATGAAATATGATTTGCAATATAAGTTACTTGAGGACATGCATTGAGAATAAAATTAGCGTTATTAGGATTTTAGGTTTATAAAGTAGTTTTTTTTAGTCGTTGACTGGAAAAACTCACTTAGTATGATCTTAATAACAACTCAATATGATAAACACGCTTGTGATTATACGCCACATCTATGAAAATTTCTTAATGTTTTAAGGATTTTCACATAATTGTTGGCAGACTTGTACACTTCATACTCACAATCACAAGAAGAGCATGATTTTTATAACGTTTATAACCTTGTAAAACTTCTGTAAATAAATATGATAATATTATGTAGTTAATAAATAATATAAATTTGTTTAACTTAAATATTTATAAAATTTTATTCATTGGACTGATGTAGTGATTATTGATAAAAAAAATATTGTGTTTAACTACATGACACAAAACAACACAAAAAGTGTAATTTTTGAATGGACGATCAACCTCAAATTGAAAAGTTTGAATAATTGCAAATTTGTAGTGACTATATACGTTGAATTTAAAACAAATGCAGATAATTAAAGTCGTGTCCATGAGAAGTTTGATTGTAAATGCGTAGTATAGTTAATATTTTTACTTCGTTATAAAATTTGATATTAGAAGTGTGCAAGGAAGGTAGTGTGTCGTTTATTAACCAATCAGTTATTGAGTATGATAGTGGATGAATTTGTTAATGCCTCCATCTTTTAGTCACTTAAATATTCTACGAGTTTGTTTATTGAGAGTGATTAAAATAATGAATAAGGAAGTGAATAGGTGTGTTAGCTTTGTCTGTTGGTGAGGCGGTCTATAGTCGATGGTTGATCATTCACTCCCAGAGTCAGTTAGAGGTTCACTTAATGGTGCACCATGAAAGTGTCTTTTTGCGGTGAGCCATAAATATCGCAACGACATAATTGTTAAATGAAACATGAAAAATTAAAAAAAAAAGTGTAATTTTAATTTATTTGCAGTATTTACATTGAACTTTAAACAACATTTATAAACACGGTCTAAGTTTGTAATCTATAACTAATAGCACGATGTACGTGTATACGGGTTACGGGTATATATTTACATATTATCTTATACGCTACACATACACTTACTTTCATACATGACATACGTAAAAAAAATAATAAAAAAATATTAAAATATAAAAAAATATGTTATACAAAATACTATTTTAAACAACTTTTGTCGCAACCTCATCTTAAAATTATGTACCAGCCTCGAGTTAAAAATCAAAAGCACAAAAACCAAAAAAACTAAAAAATAGGAAATAAAAACAAAATTATGTAACAAACAAGGTAACCAGCATTAGGGACGGGCTGAATGCCCGAACCCGAATGCCCGAACGTATGGGACCCCTTGGGGATGCGTTGGGCCGTTCGGGCCGAACGTGGACACCATCCCCCCCCCCCCCCCCCCCCCCCCCAAAAAAAAAAAAAAAAAAAAAAAACATATGAAAAAATGATATGTTATGTAGAAAAATACATTAAACAATATTCGCCTAAGCATCACATCCAAATTTCTTGCCAAATTTGAAACAAAAATAAAATACGGAAAACATATACTTATTATAAAAATAACAAAAAGTAAAAAAAAAAATTAAATTTAGTGAGTGTGCGAGGACGTTTTCGACACCGCCATCTTTGGTGATTTTTTAATTTTTTTTTGGAATATCAAAATGCCCTGAAAATTTATAGATGTATACTTCACATAATACAAAACCACCTAAAAAAGTTTCAAAAAATAATAAATTTATTTAAACCCCAACTAAAATAAAAACAAAAAGTAAAAAGTGAAAAAAAACGTGGGCGAGCATGTTTTGACACCGTCATCTTTCGCGATTTTTAAATCCTATTTGCCTAGGCCAAATAACGTCAAAATTTATAGGCATGTACCTCACGTCATAGAGAGATCGCAAAAAAAAATTCAGAACAAAAAAAAACAGGCCCCGAAATAATTTTTGGCGGGGACCGAACGCCGTTAGGTTCGGGCCCAACACGGGACCCCGAACGCCCGTACGTACAAAGGTTGGTCCGGGGACCTCCGTACGTACGGGCTGGTGACCCTAGTAACAAATACATATTATCAAGAATCATGATACAAACAACTTTTGCATGGGCGTCCGAATTCCCAACCACATTGGAAAAAGAAAAAGAAGAAGAAGAAAAAAATATATTATCAAAATTTAGGCTACCCGCCGGGTCACTCTATTTTTTTGGATGGGCCGAACGTGCAAGGACTGTGGAAGGTCCTAGCAAAAAAAAAAGAAAAAAAAAAACATTAAAAAAAAAATGTTATGAGAAAAAATAAACTAAATAACGTTTACCTAAGGTTCACATCGAAATTCTTTACCAAATTTAAAATAAAAAATAAACTTAAAAAATAATTTTTATTTTTGTATTTTTGTATTTTTATTTGACCCGGTCGGGCAAGTGACCCCGAACCGCTCTGATAACTTGCATTTTGAAAAATTATTATTATCATTATGTATTATTTTTAATTAAAGTTGCTTATTTGTAAATCGAGCTTGGTTAGAAATTCGGGTATGACTCCCAATCAAAAGTTGTTTGTATTCTTACCACAATATATATATACATACAGTATCACCATCCCGTATGTACGGAGGTCCCTGGGCCGACCTCCATACGTATGGGTATTCGGGGTCTGAACCCAGCAGCGTTCAGCCACCACCAAAAAATATTTCGGGGCTGAAAAATACTTTTTTTTCTGAATTATTTTTTCTGACTTTTCCATGATGTGAGGTACATACCTTTAAATTTTCAAGTCATTTTGCTAAGCCAAAAGAAAATTAAAAATCGCCAAAGATGGCACTGTCAAAACATGTTCACCCACTCACTATTTTGTTTTTTTTTCACTTTTCACTTTCCGTTTTCACTTTATTGTGGGGCCTAAAAAACTTTATTATTTTTTAATTTTTTTTTAATGAGCTTCTTATTATATAAAGTATACATCTGAAAATTTCAAGGTATTTCGATGTGGCAAAAAAAAATGAAAAATTTTCAAAGATGGCGGTGTCGAAAAAGTGTTTGCTCCTTCATTAATTTTATTACTTTTTTCATTCTTTCTTATTTTGATTATTAGTTTTATTTTCTGTATTGTATTTTTATTTAAAATTTGGTAAGGAATTTGAATGTAATTCTCAGGTAAATGTTGTTTATTTTATTTTTCTTGATAATATATATTTTTTTTAGATGTTTCTGTTTTTTTTTTTTTGTCCACGGTCGAACGGTCGAACGTATCCTCAAGGGGTCCCGTACGTTCGGGCGTTCGACCCGTCCCGAACGCCGGTTACCCTGTATATACATATATGTATATATATATTAGCTGTTTCTTTTTTTTTTCTTCTTAGTACAAGGACCCGGGGTTTTGGATTCGTACACATATGTTGGAATACGTACGTGTATGCAGTGCTACCAAACTTTTTTTTTTTTTACCTGAAACCACCAGTTCACCCAGGCCTATTATGACGAACCAAAAAATGCATTTTGTCGAGCCTGAAAGTGATCGGTACCATGCCTTGGCAAACTGTGGACGGTACCGGTACCAACCTCTCTGCGAACTGAAGTGTTGGACCTGCCACCAACAAATGAAACAAAAAGAAGGTTGTATGTCATTCACGTACATTGTTTTCACTCATGTACTGCCCAGCGAAAGCTCGGATCCATGGAAGTACATGAACAAAATTTAAAAATAGATAAAAAAATAACCAGGAAATGATGATATCTTAAAGCAATTGCCTTTTCTATAAGATGGGAAGAAAAAAAGAAAAAAACGACGGAAAAAATAAATACTATCATGACATGGCAGTGGGTCTCGCTGCACTACTCACCAAATGTTGACAGTGAGAATGAATCTTCCGCTAGAACATTGAAAGATACACCACCATATTTTTGTTTTTTTTGCATGTGAAGAGTAGTGGAGGGCAGCCTTGTATAGAGCAGAAAAGACAGGGTGCCCTCATCCTAAATGAGGGCACTCTCCGCAACTAGTACGGTATTGTGGATGAACTGGACCGCAAACACGTCCAGAGCTGAGTATATCGAGTCCAAGTGTGAGTATGCCCTTAGTAAAGGCGGAGTCTTCTTTCCTCCCTCCACCTGTCACCACAAGGGAACATGCCTGGAAGAATCGGTGACGGGAAAAGAAAAACCTGTTGTAAAAAAATAAAATAAAAAAATTTGTAGTGCTTCATCCTGCCACTCTCCGCAACTAGTACGGTTTTGTGGATGAACTGGACCGCAAACGCGTCCAGAGTTGAGTATATCGAGTCCAAGTGTGAGTATGCCCTTAGTAAAGGCGGAGTCTTCTTTCCTCCCTCCACCTGTCACCACAAGGGAACACGGCTGGAAGAATCGTTGACGGGAAAAGAAAACCCTGTTGTAAAAAAATAAAATAAAAAAATTTGTAGTGCTTCATCCTGCCATGTCGTCGATAAATATACATTATCAACTTGCACAATTGGTGAGAAGAATAAACAAAATGAATACTATCATGAGATGGTAGTGGGTCTCGCTGCACTACTCACCAAATGTTGACAGTGAGAATGAATCTTCCGCTAAAACATCGAAAGATACACTGCCATATTTTTGTTCTTTTTGCATGTGGAGAGTAGTGGAGCTCAACCTTGTATAAAGCAGAAAACTTGAAGATGGGGTGCCCTCATCCAACTCAGGGCACGTTCCGCAGTTACGGTTTTGTGGATGATCTGAACCGCAAACGCATACAGAGATGAGTATATCAAATCCAAATGTGAGTATGCCCTTAGTCAGGGCGGAGTCTTTCAGCCTCCCTCCGGCACTCAACATAAGGGACCAGGCCTGGAAGAATCTGCGGCGGGAAAAAAAAAAA
>BFEA01000215.1:1117087-1137824 GCA_003427395.1 Chara braunii
CTACTTTTTTTTCGGCGTGACAGTTGCAATGCCTTTTTCTGCAACGTTGCTCTTTTCCTGGCGTGACAGGTGCAACGTGATACTTTTTTGTGCCATGTTTTTCTTTTTCTTCGCCAAAGCACACATTTTCACTCGTGTGGCTTTTGCCCAACAGTTGGACCTTGACACATTACAAAGTTTTTTTGGGCCCACCATCACTATCTTGTAAGCCTCTACCGCCCCTCTACCAAACAACTGAGGTTCGTTCGCAGTTTACTGCAATACGATGAACAGTGCACGATAGTGAACTGATGGTTTAAGTAGAGTCACGAAAACGAGTTATAATTGCACTTTGGGGCAAGATACAATTTGCAATTGCACTTCGCACACCCTACTTGACTAGAAAGTTTATATACATTCCCGAAACTGCAATTCGAAATTGTATCTTTGCCCGTAGTGCAATTGTAACTCGTTTTTTTGACTCCTACATATATATATATATTTTTTTTATGACCTTTCCATAGCCCTTTCCCGACCGGACCAGCTATGCAACGAACTTAACTCAAGCAACCCAATTGTACTTTAGATCGACGATTGATTGATTCATTTAGTTTTGATTTCATTGTTTTACTACTGAAAATGTGTGTTATATTAGTGATGATATAATTTTATCATAGTTCTCCTGCAACAAAACACTTGACTGATTACCAAGTACCCGATATAAATATAGTTTGAAAAAACAAAGAAAAAGTTAACTCAAAAATCGAAATTGATAAACAATGTAGAAATATAATGACTTGCATCATTGTAAGTCATCCTCATAAAATGAACCTATAAATATATATGCATATACATTGCGGGCATTTAGGTTCGGCTGAACTCCCGAACCCGGACATGGCAAATGTTCGGCCCCCCTCGTGAAGCGTCCGGTAATTCAGGCCGAACACAAACCTAAAAAAAAAATTAAAAAAATTACAAAATATATAAAAAATAAAATATGTTATGTAGAAAAACAAAATGAACAATATTTGCCTCAGCGTTACATCCAAATTCCTTACCAAATTTGAAATAAAAATAAAATACAAAAACAAATTATAATATAAAAAAAAAAATTAAAATTAGTGAGTGGGCGAGCACGTCTTCGACACCACCATCTTTGGCAATGTTTTATTTTTCTTAGAAAAATGAAATACTCTGAAAACTTCCAGATGTGTATTTTCCATAATATAACACTTATTCAAAAATTTCAAAACATCACAAAATATTCGAGGCATCAAAATATAATCAAAACAAAAAGTGAAAAGTGAAAAAAAAAAAAAAACTAGGTCACCAAGCACGTTTTAACACCGACAAATTTGACGATTGTTTTTTTTTTTTTTTTTTTAAAATGCCTTGCAAATTTACATGCATGTAGCGCATGTTATAAAGAACACTATTTTTTTTTTTTTTTTTAAGCCCCAAAATATCGGCCATGTAACCATGTATGTATATATAGATTTTTCAATAATTAAAACTACACTTTATTATTCTCCCAAATCTTTTATTGTCTTTGAAATTCTTTCAATTCACCTTCACTACCTACCTACCACTACTCCTAAGGCTTATACAACGAACCCCTACGAACATAGCTTTGTTGTCTGCCTCTAATCATCCTATCATGAATAATTTATTTACAAGTATTAAAAGAAGAAAAGATTACGAGCCACTAATCAAGATACCTAGTTAATTTTATTTGGGCGGCCCAACCTTGCCGGGTCGTCCAAATAACCATCTTTTCATGTCGTGACCGTGCAAGGATCATGTAAGGACCCAACAAAAAAGTAAGCAAATCCAAACAGAATTAAAAAAAAAAAATAATGTGATGTATAAACCTCAATTGGATAATTTTTACCTCGGCCTCACATAAAGATTCATAAAAAAAAAAACATCCACATTGATATTAATATTAATATTATTATTATTATTTTTCTCTGGCAGACAAATTGTTTCGGGGCAATATATTAACCTAGATTTTTCTACATTTTATTCATCATTTGCGAATATGTGAGAAGTTGAGTGGTGAGTTATATTAGCTTTGCCAAACCATTATAAGAACAAGTCCAGTACTATGATTTTTAAGAATTATCTTAAGGAATTTATTCTTCAACTCTCTCAAAGTGCACATCAACAAGTTTAATTGCTTTGAGTTTGATTACACGTCTGTCTACCTATCTCACAAGAGGATACATAAGAGAAATTAAATATATTAAGTTTTTTTATTGCTAATAAAAAACTTGAATGAAGTTATTCATAACACTATAAGTGGTTGAAACCATACATACGACGCATCGTGTGCGAGCAAGTAACGCACGTGTGCCACATAGCACACCGCACATGTGATGCGACGAACTTTGAATTGGAAGGGCAGAATGTGTTAACCAAATGAGTATCTCCCTTTTAAAAATTGTAAATGCACAAAAACAGTACAATTTCGGGTCACATCGTATATGCTCCTCGTTGGATCTTACCTCCTTTCCAAAGGAACCTTTGCAAAGAATTTGCAGGGATCCCATGCACTTGGAAGTCGTTCGTTCAAGTATTTGAGGAACATGCGGAGACAAACAATATATTTTGGATTTAGATTCATATCTATGTTCCAAGAGTTATGGGTTACGAGTTTCCTTTCTTACGTGAGGTTGCCCTAAGGACCTCGTTCCATTGATCAACAGTTGCACGAATGAAAAACGTATCGCTTGTACCATTCCGGTTTATAAGAGAAGATTCGTTCTATTTTTTCACATTTGGTGAGTAGTGGATTGAAACCCTAAAAAACGCATGTCGAGTTAATAAATGACTAACCCATAATTTATGAAACACAAACCTGAATTTGAAACTACATCATATATAACTCACCTACTCCCTCCTTATTACAAGTCCAGCAATTGCCCTTCCGTGTTGGCCGCAGCCTTGCCAGTTTCTTGCAGGGACCTTTTGAATAACCGACAGGGGTTTTCTAAATATTGTGAAAGGGTTCGTTACTCTCTCTCTCTCTCTCTCTCTCTCTCTCTCTCTCTCTCTCTCTCTCTCTCTCTCTCTCTCTCTCTTTTTTTGTTTGTCCCCTTCCCCCCTCCTTCTCTCTCTCTCCAGCATGTAGACACACCTCACATCTGCGATCGACACGCAACACACCTCGCGTATGCGCCGCAAGTATGGTTGGAAAAACCTTGAATAATTTATTTATTAGATAGATAACTTTCTCCAAAATATGTCTTGTAAAGTAGTAGTAATAGTTACAACTTGTATAGGAATAATCATATTATTCGCTATACACGTTTTTTTCAAAATAATTACGAGTTTAAACCTTATCTAATTACCTGAATTATTACTATAAAACATGTCTTTTATCC
Source organism: Chara braunii (assembly GCA_003427395.1). Lineage (NCBI taxonomy): Eukaryota > Viridiplantae > Streptophyta > Charophyceae > Charales > Characeae > Chara > Chara braunii. The sequence goes on from BFEA01000215.1 coordinate 1,120,453, forward strand.
ATAGTTTTCCTTATCTATATTTTTTCACGAAACAATCTTACTTCAATATGGTTGTTGTTTGTTATTTCCAAGGATGTACATAGATATCCATACGCCATTCAAAATGTTAAATTGTGTACGTTGATGCAATAAACTTAAATATACTAAGTAGAAATGATGACGCCCCTAATGCTGCTTTTCGACGGTAGGCACATTGTCATCCTTAGGGGGTTCATCGAATCTTCTCCCCTTATTTGTTCTTCCGCCACCAACCCACTTGACCAACAGTTACACTTAAGATGCATCATTCTTCTTATAAAATGCCACCGCTAGGACAAAACTATCATTTAGAAATATATGATAGAAAATCAAAAGACAATGGTCAACAATAATAACAAATTATGAATTCAATTAAATTATAAGGTATCAATCAATAAGGTACAAGAATTTACACTTATATGAAAATGAATCTTCTCCTTGTATATAGGGGATAATTAAGTGGAAACTTAAAGGGGCATATTCCCTTGAAGATTTACAGAAATTAAGTACTAATATAATAAGGAGAAGGCCTATAAGGCAAAATTCCTCGATTTATGTAATAAATTGAGGCTTGGGGGTATTATATTTACATGTAATTTATGGCTTATGAGACAAATTTGGCCCATTTTTGTAACGAACTAAGGTGTGGGGATACGATATTTATGTGCAACTTGTTGTTTTTGTCATGCAACGACCTCAGGAGTGGGTGAAACATAATGTCATCTTCAATAGTTCATTGAGAAAGATAAACCCCTTTATTTTGCACACACATAAGCAAGAACATACAACTTCGTGAGCAAGAAATCAATTGAATGATAAGGAATCAAGTAATCAAGTACAAAAGTATATACTTGTAGAGCAATTATCTTGTACTTGTACCTGTACTTGAACGGAGGGCATATTAGGTGACATGTTAAAGGGTTCGGTCCTTCAAAAATTTATGTGAACGAAGTACCAATATAATAAGGACAACACTTATGATCAAATTTCCTCGACTTTTACAATAATTTAAAATGTGCAGATATCATATTTATGTCTATTTTATGAACTTCTTGTCATACGACCGTCTCAGAGGTGCAAAAAACTCAACTCTAATTTAACTTTTCCCTTACCGCGCTTACACCTTCGTGAGTGAAAAACAGTCACTTGAATAATAAAGACTCAATCAATCAAGTACAAAAACATATACTTGTATGACAATTTATCTTGTCCTTGTATGAAGGGGATAACTGGGTGACGAGTTTAGGGAGCTTGCGAATGAAAGAAAAAACTTATGAGAAAAATTTCCTTGACTCATATAATGACCTATGGTGTGAGTGGCTTTCTTATTTTTCCACTTTCTTGGCTGCGCCACTTTCTTGATTGTAAGAAGTGCCTTCGTTCACGGGGAGAGAGAGAGAGAGAGAGAGAGAGAGAGAGAGAGAGAGAGAGAGAGAGAGAGAGAGAGAGAGAACCCTGTAACGTGTGTTAATGACCTAGAGGGCAGTTTCTTACCTGAAGAAGAGCATAAGGGAGAGAGAGAGAGAGAGAGAGAGAGAGAGAGAGAGAGAGAGAGAGAGAGAGAGAGAGAGAGAGAGAAAGAGCATGCGCAATGATCTGTGATTACAAGCATGCACGGCCCTATCCCGTTCACCAGAGGAAGAATTGAGCAAGCGTTGACCTTCAGGGAAAAAAAAAAAGAAAGGTTATATAATTTATATTCGAATACAACAATTGACCTTCAGGGGAAAAAAAAAAGAAAGGTTATATAATTTATATTCGAATACAACAATTTTCTCTTCGTGAAATTCAAATATATCGCATATGTGTATTATTCGAATAGAACCCATACGTGTTATATTCAAAGTGCGCTTGTATTCAAAGAAAAAAGTCAAACTTTCCAAAAACCAGTTAAAAAAAAAACTCAAATACAACACATATGCCTTATGTTCGGGGGAAGACGGCAGTGCTGGACTCAACCTTGGGGCCTAACACGATTGGTTACGGTATTGGACTTCCACCCGAGAGATTCAAGGATCGAGGTCATCAGCAGCAGCGCAAGGAGATTTAACTGATGCAGAAAGAGAAACAAAGATAGAAAAAAGAATTGTGTGATTGGAGGAAGTCGAAAGAGGCAAGCCGAAGGCTCCAAGGGAGATATCGGATGAGCTGGCAGGAAGAGGTAGTGATGAGCGAGATCCCCTCCACCTCAAGAAAATCTAGAGAGAGTGNGAAGAGGTAGTGATGAGCGAGATCCCCTCCACCTCAAGAAAATCTAGAGAGAGTGGTCTGAAGCTCGAGGGGAAGAAAGAGAAGGGGAGAGGGTCGACCAGAGAAAAAAACTTGAACACCCTAAGCTAATCAAAGCCCAACAGAAGNAGTGGTCTGAAGCTCGAGGGGAAGAAAGAGAAGGGGAGAGGGTCGACCAGAGAAAAAAACTTGAACACCCTAAGCTAATCAAAGCCCAACAGAAGGCGAGGAGTCGAGCTCAAGTGGATTCAAATGGTGGACGTCAATTTGAGCGAGGGTCCCCCTGTGGGACCGATACGCTCAACATCGCCATATGCACAAAATACAAGAAATACGGTGCTCCATCTTCCCAAGGTTTAGCAGAAGATCCATTCTCCTTTTGCTCATTTGGTGTGCAACACACATTCTCTCTTTTGATGTATTTGTCTGTCTCTCTCTCTCTCTCTCTCTCTCTCTCTCTCTCTCTCTCTCTCTCTCTCTCTCTCTCACACACACACACACACACACACACACACACACACACACACACACACACACAGAGGGCGGAGACCTTCGAAGAATGGCGAAGGAGGAGGAGGTCGAGATTATAGATGGAGGGACTGGGCCCAACGGCCAAGGGGGTGTACAGGAGATATGACATAATCCGGTAGGGGTAAACTGAAAATTAATTGGGCACTTTGAAAGTCGGCATGTACCAAGGGCAAGGTTGTCCCTTTCTCTTGGTTTACCCTCTGTACTTCCATGCTTGCTGGTAGTAAGCAACTGGACTGACACCGCCCATAATAGAAGGGGCCTTAAAAAAAGGAACACTTGTCATGTACACGAGGTAGTTCAAAATGTTGGACTGCTATGAGATAGTGGTGTACAGCAAAGATTTCTAATTGTCACAAGGACATTCCACTCTACCCACACCTTTTAGGGGCATTTTGGCCTATCTCTCAACTTTAAGAGGTAGAGGACCGTAAAGCGCAGATTTTCCCAACTGAAAAAAACATGCTTTCACCCAGCATTGTTCAAACTGCACAATCGAGGGACAGTTATGGTCACCTCAGGCTGCAAACCCCGCAGGTGGTGTCTTGAATCAAAGTATGTACAACACCCTCTGAATTGGAAGAAAAGAGGGCTCTTCAACGTGGCAGTCTTTTTGCCTTTAACAAAAAATAACCCATGCAACATGCCAGTTACAATGATCCATCTCTGAAAGGTGGCACCAGGAAAACACAAAATAAAATCACGTACACTTCCGCCCTCGCTCCACTGATCGCCGGCTTCACTTAAACCACCAGTACTTGGCCGAGCAATCATCCGCAGGCGTTTCACGTTAACGCGCCACGACCTGCGGGCTTCGAGGTACCGGCCCACAATGGCTGGAAGCGCGAGCCAGAAGGAAAATGAAACAGTGCCCCGGCGGTTCGGCAAGAGTTGGTGTGCAGGGGGTATCCTCGCTCAGCATCGATAGCTGGACCGAGTACTGGTGGCTTAAAATGAATGTTGGATACATTAAAATCCTTGATCGTCCCAAATACTGTTACATCATGCAAGGCGTGGAGGCGCAGCCCGAACTAGCTACACACAACCCCCCCCCACCAAGGCCATCCTCAAGCACAACTTGCCAAATATATCTTGGCAAGTTCTACAACAATATACATCCGCTATTGTTGTAGGACCAGGGCAAGGAGTGGCATGAGGCCCTGTCTCATGAATGTCCGCTTGGCTGACACCCTGCCGCGCTTGCACGGGCACTGCGCTGCGCACAGCTTTCCCCGCTGCGCAGGCCTTTGCCACACCTCTTACCAGCTACAGAAAGAAAATGGCGAGTGCATCCCCTTCCCTGAAACAGGAAACACGAGATGTCAACCGTCATAACATCAACCTACTTTAACAATGTCCCATTGCTTGTCACGCCCTACCAGCTGCTACCCTTACACTGGACGCAACAACACCCCATAAAACCTCCTTAACTGCCAACAACGTTCCTGAAATGGCAAATCTCACAAAATGACAAAATCCACAGGAGTAAACGCATTCCTTTCAGGCTGCAAATATGGCGCAAAGTACTCTACAGAGACATGTACAATGTTGGCCAGTGGATGCACGCTGGGAAGACCACTTTTTCTGTCATGCTGACAGAGAAGCATGTTGCTGTTCCAATCATGCATTCTTATATCATGTCAGGCTTGCAAAAAAAAACAGATGTCAGGCTTGCACAAACAGCCAGATTTTGCCCTTTCTCTTTTCTTTGTTTTTTCCTTGTTGCGGACAGGGCAACATAAAGAAGAGCGTGTTGGAAATCCCCCCGCCCAAAGAGGAGCTTCAAGTGCAGTAAGCAGGCTGGGACAATTTCAACAGCCAATATACAAGGTGTTTGGTCACATGTCCTCGGGTGAAGGTGGCCCTAACTGTGTTCGGTATGGTATATTGAATGCATAATTTTATTCAGGTGGAAAGTGCCGATTTGGTGCTGGTGGTTGGACATACCTACCTGCCCGTGCTGACAAAAACTGAGTAACTACAAAAAAACATTCAGATATCTCCAAAACGATCCCATGGTGGGGCACCTTTCCCCCCGCGCCTTTATTTCCTAATGTAGGCGTTTACCTCCCCCTGAATCACAGAAACATTGTGGGATCAGGCCCTACCGGGCCCAATATCATGTGAACTTTCAATCCACAATTCATCCCGGAGAACTAAGACTGTGTATAGACTATAGAGGTTCGAATTCCATAACACTTGAACCACTAGCATACTGCCCCAGCCTTGCAGAAAAGAAACTCATCGTCAGCGAGTTTCTTCCAAAAACGACGGCGCAGGCTCGTCGTCCATTAAAAAAATCAGTGTCGATTTTCAAATCCTGACGGGCGCCCACAACCGATAGCTTGATGTACCTGTTGTGCTTTCAAAAACGAAGAAACACTGCTGCTTGTAGTTCAGTTGCTTTCAAAAACGAAGAACCACCAGTATACGCCCCGAGGCAAGTGGAGAAACTGTTTTGAACCTCCTCAAACACTTACGAGGCCAAGCGCCGTAGATAAAATAAATCAACGGCGGGCAGTCTCTGAAAGGGGTCCCCGACCGATAGCTGGCATGTACTGGTGCTTTTAAGGGTTTTCGGTGGTCTCGGACGACGAGCCCAAGACAATTTTTAGAAGTGGCTACACCCCTTCAAGTTCGAGTTAAATGTAATGCCCTTCAGTCTAATTGATGCCCCTCCTACCTTCCAGGCTTATATGAACGACTTGTTCAGAGACTGGCTTGACAGACCCGTACTAGTTTATCCAAATGATATCTTAGTTTTTGGTAAGACTTTAGTAGAACATGAAGATCATTCATACGAAGTAGAGACAAGGCTTATACAGAATAAGCTCAAACTGCACTAAGTGTGCCGCAGTGCCCCACTGTGATAGTCCTCTTGATACCCCTGATTGGTAGTCGTAGGGTCTATGTCCAACACGGGTGTGAGTGTGAGTTGGTCGTGTGTGGTACGTGGGAGAGTGTTGGTCATAGCCACTGCTGCTACTCGATGGGGGGTGGGGGAAGTAGATAGGAGGTGCAGCTACTGGCAAAATACTTGGTCCTTGGATTAGCTGCCCCCCCCACCCCCCCCAACCCCCCCACTGGTGGCCCACCCTGCTCCCTGACCACTGCCTATTAGGGTGGGGGACAATATGCGTCTCCTTAATTGTGAGAGGAAATTATGCTTGCAGAGGTCCCCTGTTTAGACTTAGGAGTAGTGGTAGGTAGATAGTGAAAGGTGAAGTCGAGAGAAGAATATAGTATAGTTTTCTTCGAATAGTTATAAAAAAGAAGTTCAAGGTAATTCCCAGTACGGGTGAGTGGGTTAAGCAGCGTGTTTTTTATCTCGGGCATGTAATAGATTAAGATGGTGTCGAACCTGATGATAAATAAAGATTGCAGCACATAGAGACTTACTCGTGCTCGAGAACATAACAAAACTGTGCCCATTCCGCGATTTTGAATACTTAAATTTAGTCAATGAACAAATAAGTGGTGTCACATTTTTTGCTTTAAAGTTTAAACAACAATTACTCTTACCTTTGTGTTATTTTGAAATCTTGTTGGCATGGTTTGTAGCGACAAGCCATTTTCTCGTCACCATTAATCTTTTATTCTCTCTTTTCATTGGGGTTACTATAGTGGGAATTCAAACTCATGAACTTCATTTTTTGAGTCTTTTTATTACCTCAAGGCATACCTTTGCAACCAGCACCTTTTTAAGTAATGGTTAATTATTCTCGGAAGCTTGTCAATGATTTTTCTATGATAGCACCCCACTTCCCAGATCGATAAAGGAGGCTACTTGGTTGTGGAACAAGGACTGCACTTCGTCCTTCGAGTAACCAATGCTGAAGATTACAGATCCATCCTTGCCTTTTGTGGTGACGACAGATGCTAGCCAATGGGATGGTAGCTGGTACTACAACAGACGACGACAAGAGCTATACACCGATGTTCATATCCAAGAGATTGCCATTATAGAAAGAAACCGACTCTACCTCTGAGTGAGAGTCGTATGCCCTTTATGAAGCCCTACAGGCATTACGATATCATCTACTAGTGCGACACTTTTAAACCACAAGAACATCCCAACCACTTTTCGCGGCGACGGAAACGAACTGCACGCCGAGCTTCGCCGAGTCGCCAAATCTGATGTTTTCTTTTCTTTCTGGCTGGCGCCGCAAACCATATTGGTCAAGTATCACTCTTCTGCCAAACTTTTCGGAACGAATCATTTTCGATTCACAAATTGGCTTGGACGATATACTTCAGTTCAAGGATTATTCAGATCACGAGACTCTACGCTGGTTAAATATACCGATACGAATGTCTACGAGTTGCAAAGCTGGAGTATTTTCATAGACCAGTTTTACGAGTCGAAACCGGTGAAGCGGAAATATAATTTTCTCGCCGATGCTTTGTCCAGAACCAAATATTTCTTTGGGATGATTACTACTCCCTTGCTCGTGGGAAAGGACTTGCAACATGGTGGTCTAAAGGTGCTTGTTTAAGCTTGATCTGTGAATGTTTTTGTTGATTTAAGTATTTTTTTTACTCAATTCTCTCTGTTTTAACAACTTGTTCATCTTCTCTGTTTGACCATTAGTCGTAAGGGTTTCCTACCTGATGACATGGTCCATTGCGATCCATACACTTTCGCGAGTTGCTGCGAGTGTTCCCCATAAAATCTAACATCTCTAGCACTAACTATGATCGAGAAATTATCATTATCCTAATTAGGTGTTTTGTTGATTGACAGCTGCACGGTGTTATTATATGCACTGGCTACCTTAGGGAGTTGTTCATCCCAATCTACTTGATTCGGTCCGATATACATACGAAGGGTCCGCTGGAACACCTTATTCATCTGCTCCGTCTGATCATTGGTCTTGGGGTTTCCTACCTAACGACATGGACAATTCCGAGCCATACACTTTCACAACTTGCTGCTAGTGTTTCCCCATACAACGAAGTTGCCTCTACCAAGAAAATTCGGGAACGCCTGTGAGGCAAGTTCGGTGGTTGTTGGGGTCTTGGAGTTCACTGTTTTGGCCAGCCCTGAAAATCCTGAAAATCCTGAAAACTGAAAAGAGTGAATTTTGCATGAAAACACACTTTTGCCTTGGGGTTTACGGCCCCTTCGATCTTTCTTTCTTTCTTTCTTTTTTTTTTTTTTNTTTTTTTTCTGTTGGTTTATTTGGTGTCCGCTCTATGGACTGGTGACAAGTCTGGCGTAAAAGGTATAGGACGTTTGTTATAATGACCCTGAAAAATTCCTGAAAATTTAGGACTCTGTTAACCTCTTCTCCTGTGTGCCGGCACAAAGTGTGGCGTGATAGTTTCCATCTTGCATCTCTATCACTCACTATGGTCAAGTAATGACCGTTCACGAGTTGCTGCCAGTGTTCCCCCGCAAACCTAGCATCTCTGTGACTCGCTATGGTCATGGAATGACCGTTTTCCTCATCAAGTGTTCTGTTAGTTGACATGTGCGCTGTTGTCCTCATTAAGTGTTCCTTTGGTCGACAGTTGCCTGAGTTATTGTATGGACTGGCTACCTCACGGAGGTGCTTGTCTCAATCTACTAGAAGGGTCTGTTGCAACAATTTACTCATCTGCTCTGCCTGACCAGTAGTCTTGGGGTTTCCTACCTGATGATACGGTCGATTGTGATCCATACATCCCTCGACTATAGTTAGTGATAGAATGTCAGATTTATAGGGGAACACTAGCAGCAACACACGAAAGTGAATGGATCGCAATTGACCATGTCATCAGGTAGGGAACCCAAGTCTGATGGTCAGATAGAGAAAATGAATAAGTTGTTGCAACAGACCTTCGTAAGTATATTAGACCAGATCAGGTAGATCAGGACAAGCACCTCCCTAAGGTAGCCACTGCACACAATAACTCAGTGTACCTGTCAACAGACAGAACAGCTAATGCATTGCACAGGGTTGGAAGCCACGGCGACCCATAGACGGACAAAACTATAGGTCATCATGGCTTCCATCCCCTGTGCAATGCATTCGCTATTCTGTCTGTTGACGGGTGCACTGAGTTGTTCTATGCAGTGAAGTCCGGGTGGAAGTCCAAGGAATTTGTTCCTGAAGAAGGAATTTCTCAGAAATTGTTACCTGCCTATGGAGGACCATGTAGTTGTTCCCTTCTGGATGGTAGTTATTGTCTGCATCTTCTGCGCTTATCCAGTCTTCCATGCTTCGAAGCTGTAGACTGCTAATTCGGGAGAATCCTTTCCCTCATGACGATCAATAATTCTGCCTCACATGGACGGTAGATATGACAATGACCGCATTGTAGATCAGGCTGAACTTAGAACCGGGAGACGGGGGATACCGATTTCAACAACTTGACCGCAATACCGAGACCTGGAGGAGGATAGGTGGTCCCCCAAAGAACAACTGCGTGAGACCGCACCTCGCATAATCTTGCATTATGAGCACAAGCATGCAGAGGGATGCATGATTTTGAAAGATAAGCTTATTCCTGATGCTGCTATCGTCGTCTCATCCTGATGAACCATTTCTCAAGCAAAGTCTTCATAACCATCTCAGATTCTGGCATGCGAGAGTAACTCATGGCAAACCACCACTGCCAAATTCCTATAGCCTTAGAGGTATTACTACAAGGCAGCTTCACCTAACTGACTAGTACTTCTCGAAGAACCTCAAAGCCAGGCTGGCGGGAGTGAGGGGGTTCGTTCACTGCCGCAGTACGGCCCTGGTACAAGGTCCCATATTTTTTTTGTACCTTGGGGGCGAAGCAGAACATTCCGGTAGGTACTGTACATAAACAAAACAGAGATCTGATAGGATCATTTCTCGATTTATGCGTGTCATCCTTGCGCAGCGGCCGTGCTAATCTTCTCTGTATCGTTCCAATTTTAACAGATTCATCGCTCCAATTTTAACCGAGATTCTGGGTTCAATCCCCAGCAAAAAAAAAAGAAAAAAAAAAAAGAGATCTGATAGGATAACACTGGTAGGAACAGTAGAGGATCCTAGACAGACCGGATCTATGTCTGCCGCAGAAGGGCCTGGAAGAAAAATCCAGAATGACGTGGGAGGCACCGGCACCGGCACAGAAGGAAGGTGAACGACGGGAACCTCTTCTTCTTCGGTTCTGGCAGATACTGAAGCACTGCTGCGTTGCTAAGCAGTGCCTGGCAAGAGCGCCGTTGAAGGTGCTCGGCGCCACAGCTGTGACCTTGCATAATCGACAGGAGAGAGAGGAAGAGCAGCGGGCACATTCCGAGAGTGATCGCAGGACCTGGCCGCTGTTAGTAGTTGTTGGAGAGAGAGAGAGAGAGAGAGAGAGAGAGAGAGAGAGAGAGAGAGAGAGAGAGAGAGAGAGAGAGAGACTTTCCCGCTCTCGCTGTTGCTGGCAGCCATAGCCACGATCTTGGAAACATGCATATATCATTACTAGTAATGAAGTTGTTTGTGTGCTCGTATCATGTGGATCGTGCCGTTGCCACTTTGATCTTGATCTGGGTTGGTTGGATCCTTTCACCTCTCTCCGTTTCTCTGAGATGACATTCAAATCTCACACTCCCGTTCTTACCTCATCCAGGTGACTTCAGTCAAACTGGGGCACTACGTGTCATCGTAACTGACTTCTGCGGTTTCGCACAACATGGCTGACGATTCTCTCCACGGTATGAATCACTTGAAAGGGAAGAGAAAATACCTACCGTCATGAGTCGGTCGATGTTATCAAGAAAGACTGCACGTTTGCCGGCCATGTGTTTCCAGACCTCAAAACCCATGAATATAATCACGAGTCTCCCATCAGATGGTTCCTTAGGCACAAAATTAAAGCTCATAACACATCTGAAACAAACCACACAATACTATGCAACGTTAACGTCAAACGAAAAATGAAAACGAAGAAGACAGGTAAGGAAGGAAAAGGACAGGGCAGGAAGCAAAGGAAAGAAAGCTACGCTTCAAAACCAGCGTGCAATACTGTGTAACACTCTGCAAAGTTGAGCACAAACAACATATGAAACAGAGACGTGAATTAAGGAAAAACCGTAAAACAAATCTGAAACTGAAGGGCATGATACTACACAAAGTCGGGTTCGAATAACAAATGAAAACAAAGAAGACAGGTCAGGATACAAAAGCCTCAAGAGGAAATGAAAGAAAGGTATGACAAGTTAATCCAGGAACTAGAGTTTGACCCAGCTGAGTGGGCATGGTCCGAAAACAACGGAACTTGCAAAACGCCAATCCAACTTACGCAATACACAGTCAAAATGGGATACAGAATGCTGCTAAAAACAAAAGACCCAGATCCGGTAATCAAAGCAAGATGGAATAAAATACTGGGCCAGGAAGCTGAACAAATAGCCAAAGTGCCCTGGCAGAAATATAAATCAATACGCCCGGTTAAAATAAGAAGCATGCAGTGGCTCATTACGTACGCCGCACTTCCTGTGAACAGTTGGCTACACATCAGAAGACAGAAAAACGACCCGAACAGTTCAGATCTCTGTGAAGTATGCTCAGATAACGAACAGGAAACCATCACACACTGCCTAATCACATGCAAGGAAGCTACCGAGTATTGGGCAAGAGCAGCTGCTCTCTGGAACTACCTGTTTCCTTCTCCTTTCCCCGAACACCCAATCCAGATACCTCTATGGACTAACACCCCTACTAACTTTAACAAGTCGGAGAGCATCTGGTATGGCATGATTCGAAAGGTGACAATCTGGGTCATATGGAAGGAAAGATGCACCAGAACGCTGGATAACTCCAGTAATCCACGTGAGAAGGTATGGGCAACGACCAAATCCTTAATGGAAACTGAAGTCCTCTCCCAATGGAGGAAAGTCAGGGCTCAAGCTCAGGAAAATCAGGAGAAACAGCAAGAGATTCTGGCGAAATTCACAAAAATATGGCTKGTCAACGGAAAGGTGGCGTTCATTCAAGGTCTCCAACTCAGGTGGAACGACTGGCACAACTCCTGTCCGCTGCAGAATGTACGGAGCACTCACCTCTCTCAGCTTCAGGGCGTCAGCACTACATAGTCCTGGCAGACGACCAGGAAGGACACTTATGAATGACCAGGGTTATGAATGACCAGGGTTATAACGATCAAGATATACAGTAAACTTCTCGCAGGGTTTCCCGCGTTTAAGTGCATCTGACAGGGTCTCTGATGGAGACATTGAGAGGCAGCACAGGGAAAGACAAGGAAACAGATGACAATCTCCACAGTATTGCAGCTGAGGGTTTAGGGGTTAGGGTGTAGACAGAAGCAACAAAAGGAATATGCACGGGGGTTGCTGAGTAGGTTTGGTCACAGTGGTCCGGAAGTAAACAAAGTCTAGCCAGCTCCCAAGGTCGACTTTTCAGAGGACAGGAGCACAGGCCGAGGGTTTAGGGTTTAAGGCCTTTTGGTCGCTCATCCCAGGGGGTAGGGAGGAGTGTGAGGAAGGAACAGGTCGGCATGGACAACGGATGAACTCTTCCTAGGGTCAAAGGCGTTATCCGGCAGATCTGGATTCCAGGTCTGAGAGGAAAGAGAGGGTCAGGGCAAGCTGACAGTCAATCCTCCACTGCGGTGGAGTAATCAATGCTATTCAGGGGTCCTTCGGCCGGACGGAAGGAAGCGTGCGTCAGTTTTCCATCGATGTAACGTTTATTTTGACTTGCCGGTGGAATAGGAACCGGACTATCGCTCCCCAGAATAGAAGGAGCTAGGACCAAAAGGCCCTGTTAAAAAAGAAAAAAAAAAAAGAAAAAAAAAGAAAAAAAAAAAAGAAAGGTATGACAAGTTGACAATTTCAAACCAGTATGCAAGACTATCAGAGTTGAGCTCAAACAACCAAAGAAACAAAGAAGCAAGGTAACAAAGGAAAGGAAAGGGAAGGAGAGGAAAGGAAAGGAAAGGAAAGGAAAGGAAAGGAGGGCAAGAGAAAGGTATGCCATCTTCAAACCACTCTCTATTCTGATGTAGCTTTTCTTTTTCTACTCAGTCTCTCTGCATCCAAATGACAAAGAAATTCAATTCATGGAGGGAGGAATACTCTGTCCTGTCCCTCCTTTTCCACAGTGAATTCATAGCTCCCTCTGTGTTCTGGCTTCCTTTCTTTGGAGCATGCCCCAACGCCACAAACTGGGAAATGTTCCCCATTCCCAAAAATCCCGAACCTCGCCATGCAGAGCTGGCTCAACCGCTTCAACTGAATCGCCAGAGCTGGTGCACCGGGTTCAATCGAATCGCCAGAGCTGGTTCGACGGGTTCAATTGAATCGCCACAAAGTCACCGTGGCCAAGGAGTTGAAGCTGGAGTACATCTGAGTACCCTGTATATTATATAAGATTCAGGCTACATTCCACATTCCATTCCCCAATTGTGCCCACACAGAGGCCTCTTCCCACGATGGCCCAAACATCTGCCAACTGCGAACAACAGGCCATTTCCCGCATTGATTAGCTCACAGGCAACCCAATTTTCAACACCCACTCTCTTAGCATCTAAAAAAGTGGGGGCAGTTTTATATAGCAGCATTCCACAAATACAAAAAAGGCAACTAAAGGCAAAAGCCAGCTATAGATAGGGCCAGCAAAGACGGGAGAAATATAGCTCATTTCCAATGTTTGGCCAGCTGAGGCAGAAGCTGGCAAATAGCTTGCCGACATTGAGGATTTACACAAACAACAACCAGCTGAACCGACTTGCAGAGCGGTAGGGATTTACACAAACAACAACCAGCTGAACAGACTTGCAGCGGTAGGGAACGGGTTGTTGTATGCTAATCTATGCAAAGGACCTTGTGGGGACGCATCTAGACTGATCCATGGCGGTTATACGAAGAGTCTGGGATGCAAATCCAAATCCATATGACGTCGCTAAAACTTCAATAGACAGCACATGGAACCGTTAACGAAACTCAGCACCTCAGTTCTTCGGGGTCGCTGGCACACAAAGCCATATAATAACCAGGCTATGGCTCGCAACTATGAACTCTAGACCACCGCGTTCACTGAAGGTCTATCGGAACCTCCTGTCCTCATATGGGAGGGAGTAACACATCAGACCATTAAGGAATAAGCAGTGTCCACGTCCTGCTGGCCTATCTCCAGAAATCCCCATCTATAAGCTGCCGACTTCAATATGGAGAGAGGTAAACAATGGAGAGGATACAAGAGATTAAATTGGAGTTCAATTCAACTGCGCTTTGATCGAACGCTGTGACCAAGCACTTGAGACCTTCCGATGTCCAAGCATTCGTACACACAGCACCAACAAATGTGCCACACATGTGACGGGAAATTTCTGGTCTCTCACCTGGGGAGGGAAGGAGACTACTTCAGCACCAACAATTGTGTCCCACTTGGGAAGTTTCTGGTACATCATCTGGGGCCCGGGGGACTTCTTTTCGGTCGCCCAGGAGCCAGACAAACGCCAAGGAAAAGTACACACCTAGATGACGTGCCCGCGAGCATGATCTCAACTCAGCTCCATTTCGTGCATCATTGCGACCGAACCAAGACTTCACCGACTTCACGGACCAGACAGTCAACGTGTTCTTCTGACTTCACAGACAGCAAACTTGTGACTCCTCGCTCATTGAGCAGCCAACAAAGCAGTACAGCTCCAGCGGACTCACCACAAATGAAACTTCGTTGAATGGTCGTGCGTTCATCAAGTCTCACCTTACCTGAACAGACAGAGGAGATTCACCAGAAGATTCCAAAATTCATGATATATATTCCCCCTGTTCCTGATCCAAAGAGCAGGAGTTGGGTTATGGGTTTGGCCAGTAAGGAGCACCCTCTTTTCCCTCCTTCCATCCTCTATTCATCATCCAATATTCTGATAGGAAACATTCTAGCTCCACTTTTCCTTCCAGAATTGATTGAATTCCAAGGCTCCAAATTCTCTTCCAGCTCCCCTCACGTAAAGTCAGGAACCGGCTGTCACATTCATCTATAGAGCATCCATTGCTCAGAAGTGAACTCCCATCACCAACCCACATCTGCAGGTACCCGGTTTCACAGTCATACACTATAGAGAACCCATTGCAAGTAGGCATATATGGAGGGGAGGAGAAGAGGAGGAGAAGAGGAGGAGAAGAATTCGATCTCTCTCTCTCTCTCTCTCTCTCTCTCTCTCTCTCTCTCTCTCTCTCTCTCTCTCTCTCTCTCTCTCTCTCTCTTTCCCCCCACATCCACCCATCACCAACCCACCTGTTTATTCTCGAGTACATGTTCTTTCCTGATAACAACACAGCATACACGTCACGACTGCACAAACATGCAAAACGTGTTTGCAACATGGCGTGCACCTCATGCGGTGATTGCATAAATGCCGAACTGGTGATGGGCAAGAAAGCAAATCTTAGGACAGGCTTTCGAGAAGAAGCAAGCGGGTTAGTTAGTAAAGGCTCAATTGACTGGTGAGTCACGAACAGCGGGAGCACATCTAGTGATTCAAAAACCTGACGGTGAATCTTCTACGCAATGCTGTACAGGATATCAGAGATAAAGAGACATCTACATTCACCCCCTGGCCCACCCATCTACCCGTACCTGAAACCGTCTGAAAGAATTGGGGGTTGCCCAAACCAAATGACTCATTAGACCCCAGTGTGAAGCTCCCACATGGACCACCCTACAATAGAAATGGTAGACAGTGAAATCTCAGATGCTTTCCAAACCAATCACAGAAGCACATCTTCATTCTTCTCCTTCTCTTCCAGACCCTTCTTTGTGCGCAGCAACAACGTCGTTTTCCAAGCATCCTGTACAAGGATAAACACACAGCAGCACGGACGCGTAAGAAAACAGTATCCGGTCAGCGTCACAGCAAACAGTGCTAACATTGAAAACAGCAGTTCAGAAACTTCAGAGAGAATTTTTAACGATGTCTAAGGAACTGAAATTGATCAACACTTCTGAGCGTTCAACAAACAGAGAATGCATCTCAGGTCATGTTAAGTTCGAACTTAGAAGAATTGCAACAGAAGTGCTTCCAAATCTGTAGAGACACGGAACAATCACACTATTTCCTTCCTCTTCTTGAAGCGGAATGACTGAATGAATCAAGCTGTGTAGCTAATACCTGAGGCATCGAAGATGCATTTTCTACGGGATTCCCCGACCTAGCCCATGGCAGCCCCACAAACTATCCAGTACCTTTCCCACAGGTTACAATCGTTCAGTGATCAGAGAAAAGCTAGGAAAGAAAAGGACGACATATAACCACCTTTCATTTGACTGGGTTTAAGTCCTGACTAAATGTTGCCACATGGATGTACCATTCTGCTACAGCAATGCCAGGACCTTAATTTCTTTCCCCACCCCTGGACAATAAACTTCTTGCGAATCTGACGTAGCCGCATGTTGACCAGTTAACAAACATATAAAACAAGCTGCGACCGTGTGAATCACCTATTTCTTTCACGCACGACATATGATGCAAGATGTTAAGAGAATCAATAAGCGGTCACAGGGGAGAAGGAGAAATTTTCCAGGAGATGAAGAGAATGAAGGGCGCATTTGTGTACACAGAGAGAGAGAGAGAGAGAGAGAGAGAGAGAGAGAGAGAGAGAGAGAGAGAGAGAGAGAGAGAGAGAGAGAGAGAGAGACGGCCCTTAACGGACCAGCGAAAGAAGTTCACAATCAAATAGAGATGGGAGGAGATCTGCCGTTACCAGTCGGCTCATGCTATCAAACTCCTGCACAATCTGTGTGAACTTCGGCACATCAACCGCTTCACAGGCAGCAGCCAGTTCCTGACAAGTAATCCAAAGTACGAGAAATGGGTCAAACACTCGACAAAACGAACAGACAAACGACACCACCTCGGGGAAAATTGGAACAAATTCTTTTCATTTTTTCAATCTTGGGCTTGTTAGTCAAGTCTGAGGTAGAACGTCAGAAATCAAGATAACTGGATTGCGATTCAATACAACTGTTTTCTTTAGGCTCACGATTGAAGGTATTAGTAGGCCGGGTAAGGGCTCAGATCCTGGTGAGGGTTGATTCCCTTCTTATGTGAATCAAAAAAATGCATGCAATAAACAGACCAAGAGTGCGATGAGATAAAAGCCTATACAACTGACCAATGGGCATAGCTCAGTTTGTACACCGATGAACTGCTGAAACACAGACCGAAGTCCAAATCCAGATGGAACCAGACCAAAGCAAGATCGTTCCGAATTACCTGGGGCCGGCCAGTTCAATGATGATATCCCAAGGTCATCGGTTGTTTGACAAGTAGTAAACAACTAAAAATACTAGAATAGGTATTATAGTACCATAAAGGAAAGGAGAACCAGTCGAAAATTCTCTTCGAGCTAATAGACAAAGCACAGGTTCCATGGCATCACAGAGAAAAACAAAACGAATTACACAAAGGAGCCAGGGTTGCATACCCGCCGACCGCCTACCCCGACCGCAGACCGTATTGCAGCCCTCCAGAAGGGCTGACCGGTTGGCGTTCTGCCGATCAGTCAGAAAACAGCCATCCACTTTTCTTTTTTCAAATCTGAGTTGGGGGCTGTATTGCGCTTGCTGAGTACAGCCCAAATCTGCTCAGAGACTTTTGGGGATGACGGGCAGTATGAG
>BFEA01000215.1:1171786-1184277 GCA_003427395.1 Chara braunii
GTAAATACCCAGGCCATGTCCAAGACATCGTCGCTCGCCCATGTGGCTGGGAATCACTTCATCCTCAGCCTAGCCCATAGGCTGTGGCAGTCCATCATGGCCTCCCGTCTTCTTCACAATGCAATGCACATCGCAACGAGTGATTGGACCTTTACACAAACAACATATATTAATTTCCATACATGGCATGGAATGCAACCGCCAGGCTATTATAATCTCCAACAAGATGAAGAGAGAAAAGGGCATCACAGTCAATCTGCGTGAAGATAGGCATACACAGATCGAGAGAGAGAGAGAGAGAGAGAGAGAGAGAGAGAGAGAGAGAGAGAGAGAGAGAGAGAGAGAGAGAGAGAGAGAGAGAGAG
The DNA here is from genome assembly GCA_003427395.1 of Chara braunii. Classification (NCBI taxonomy): domain Eukaryota; kingdom Viridiplantae; phylum Streptophyta; class Charophyceae; order Charales; family Characeae; genus Chara; species Chara braunii. Next base: position 1,172,151 of record BFEA01000215.1, read on the forward strand.
AGAGGTGCCAACAAAAAAACAACATAGAAGAGCACAAGGATGTATACAAAGATAGAGAGAGAGGTGCCAACAACAAAACAACATGGAAGAGCACAAGGATGTATACACCGATAGAGAGAGAGAGAGAGGCGCCAACAACAAAACAACATAGAAGAGCATAAGGATGTATGCCCAGGGAATGGAGCACAAAGAAAACAGCAAATGGGCCCCTAGTGTTAGTCCTGTCCAGGTCTGTGTGTTGCAGCAAACCGGGAGAAGGGAAGGAACAGGATATATAGCACCCGAGGCATGGATAAGACCTAAAAGCGCTCAAAAGGTAATAGAAAGGCAAAGGAGGCATGACCTGAAGACATAAGAAACGATAAGATATTAGAGAAGGTGGGAGGCACCACCCACTCCAAGGAAACTCCAAATACTTGCAGCTAACCACTGCGCAGACACACTTTGGGACTGAGCTTTTGTGCAGATACACTTTTGGTGCTAAGACCCAAAGACAAAAGGGAAACAGCACACAGATTGTACAATGATCACCTAGTGACCAAAGGAAGTGGTCCTGCAATTACAACCAACCTCGCAGTGAAATCGGAAGCAGTCTTTCTCGGAGAGAAACAGAAAACGAAAAGAAAGCAGACCGACCTTTATATGCCGTGCTGCCATGTTGAGGCGTCCAATCTCTCTGAATTTGTTCACAGCTTCCCGTAGACAATTTATTGATGCTGGCAAAAGCATTGCAAATTGAATTACGTTAGCACTCTCTGCCTGTCATTCACTTTCGTCTTTCCAACCACAACGAAGAAGAAAAAACAAAGAACGCATTTCTTGTCTTCTTGTCATTCATCTTCCCCAGGCACCTCCGCCGCTCAGGTACAACCAACAATAACAGAAACAAAGAAACCTCATGGACAGTGGAGATGAGCCAACTGCATGCTTCCAGTCAGAAACTGCCCCCTGCTCGCCTGATCACGGCCAAGAATCCACCTGCAATGTCCAGCACGGCTTCAAATCATTGACTCCCATGACTTGAGATCCACATAACAGCACCATGACCCCTCTCTCTATCCACTCTCTACAAGAGAAGCAGGTCCTAATCCCACCACACTCCATGTGAAAAAAATGGGAAGGGTATCTCGGGATAAAACATGGCACAACACAATTAGGCAAGTTGTAGAACGGCACCTGTACACTCAGGTCATTCTCGCACTAGGACTTTTTGACTTATTTATGGATCGAATGCACCCCAAGTCCGCAACAAATGCCGTTAGATACATTTAAGAATAGCTCGTATGAGTGCCCCCAATGTCTCTCCTTTCCGCTAGGACTTTTTGACTTATTCATGGATGTAATTCGATCAGATGCATCCAAGTCCACCACAAATGCCGTTATAACACAGCATCAACACGACTTCTCTTCCTGCCCCGTTCCAAGCCAAAAGGCCAAAATACCACTTTTGCCAGTCTTTTGGTATATATCTTGTACAGGCGAGTTCTAAGATCACATCCTTTTAAACAAGGAAAGCCATTCAAAGACATATTGCCTATTAGCATCGCAGACTAGGAGAATGGCCAGCATATCAACGGGGTAAACAGTATGTACTGCCACCAAGAGAGGATACGAGTAGCACGGTAGCACAACAGGGACCACAGGCAGGAAGGTGAATGTGACTAGCCATGCACAATCAAAGTGCACCTTCTAAGATTAACTATCACATCAAAGTGCCACTTCACTCAGTCCATAGTTCAACTCCACTGCACACACCTTCAGGATTAACCTTCTTGTACGCCGTCGCAGCGTCAACCAGAGCAGACGCAGATTCATGTTTACTATCCTGCTGCTGAACTCCCAAAAAAATAGGAAACCGAGTACGAAACACCCATGAGACACACACAGAAAAAAGAGAACAAAAACAAAAAGGAAACACAAATGAGACACCCCACCACCACCACAGTGCCACCCAGTCAGTCGCAATCAAGGACGACAAACATGACATTATTACAGTGAAAAGGACGAAGCAGGTCGATACCCAACCCCCATACAAAAAGCCACTGCTATGACACTACATTGACTATCTAGACTGTCTGGGATTTTTTCCCAAACTGTTTGCTACATTCCCACGTGTCACACACCCGTTCGCCGCTTTGTTCTCTCACAACTGAGAAAACAACGTTAAACTACACACCTTGTGGACTGCGTACTACACAAATACTGTCCACAGAGTGCAGGCAGAACGGTTACCTAATGCCCATGGGAGGAACTCTTAAATGGAGAACATGGATATCATCATCAGATGCTATGTGGAGTTATCTGAGCCATCATTCTTGCTACCATCTTCACCCGAATAGAACGCCCGGTGATTATAACCGTATCTGGACTGAAAATTGCACCAAATACGGCTATAATGACCGGGCGTTCTATTTGGGTGAAGACAGTAGTTAATTTGCAAACAAGCAGCTGAGAAGTTGGGCGCAACACATCCATGTATTCAGGACACGACCCTATAAATACCATGTCAAGAAAAAAAATAAAAACAAAAGCTGACATACCCGGCCGAGTTGCCCGGGCAGCCCATGCTGCCAGGCCAGCCCCCCAGTCAGGGTTCCAGGCCGCCAAATCGCCGAGCAGGGCTACAGCTGTTCTCGACTTAGTAGTCCGCCTGGCAGCCGCAGGAGGTCCACCATGATTGTGCCCCCTTACCTGATCCCCCTTTTCTTTTCTCAGAATCGTGCCAGGACCTCACTTTACTTTGAGATTGTTTCTTCGAGTCAGCTCACCGTTCGCGACTCTTGGTGTTGCGGTGAACCATGTACTCTTTCGGACTATGATGATCAGTGTGTCCGGAGGTGTGAAATGAGGAGGGGAAGGAGGACGAGGGGAGGGGTTTGATTATACTCACTATTCCTGTCCCGAGTTGTGGCAGGTGCATGTGTGGAGCAATCTGAGTTATGGCAGATGTAATGCTGGACAACAAAACATGGAGAATAACATTATTCTCCCCCCATCATCCATCATCACTATTATAGTATTATCTCCCTTTTTCTCCAAGGCAGTTCCCGCATCATCAACACCACCACCATCAGCACAATCATCTCCCTCATTCTCTGCGACACTCACCCCATCATCATCATCATCATCAACACCCTGACCCCCCACCTGTCGTCCCCCCCTACATGAAAGTACCGAGGGGAAAAAAAACAAACCCAGCATCATCATCATCATCATCATCATCATCATCACCACCACCATCGACACCCTGACCCCCCACCTGCCGTCCCCCCCTACATCAAAGTACTGAGAAGAAAAAAAAACAAGCCCAGATCTGAGCTGGTCTCAGTGCGCACCGAAATGCCCGAATGGCCCAAAAAAAGAGAAAAGAAAATTCTCATTTTCTTAGTCACCCGGTATGACCCGGCAGGTGTCGTGCAGAGTGACTTGCCCACGCAGGTTTGGAGCTTTTATTCGGGGTTCAACCTCCTCATGAATAAAAGCTTCAAACCACAACTATCTCCAGAGCTGACCTGCCTGAGCTGACGAGGTCTACTACTATATCACTATTCAGCGATGCGGAAGGGGGGTGGGGGGACAGAATCCAAACATACGCCGTCAAAAAGAAGGCGAGGCCATAAGATGGTGGTGGACGGAAATTTAATATCGACACATATTACAATCACATCTTGGCCAGAGAAGTGCTGAGTTCATGCCCATGTGCACATGGGCGTTTTCCCCTAAACCAAGGTACAACAATTCTATAGTTGTACTCCGAAAAGAATTTGCAACCGCATGTGTGGCAAAGGGAAATTGAACTCCACATCAACAACACAGTACTTCTTATACACGTCTGACATACCCTGTCATGGCATTCCGCAAGCTTCACATATGCCTCGCCAGCTTTATTCCCTGCAGCAAACGACGACACAAACACCTTAAATGGGTGCCCAGTACTTTACTGGATTGTCAGCCACAGGACCAATAACAAATTTTGACAATGAGAACAGAGTATCTCCCATGTTCCAAAAGAGGAAAGGAAGCAGAGAAAATTGGGATTGAGCCACAACAGATTGAAAGCCAGAAAAGCGCATAGATATTGGAATTTCACATTCGATTCCACTGGCTGATGAAACCAGAATTTATTTGGCCACACCGTTCAATTCTAATTTGCTGGATTGACCAATGCTGAGGCTTTCTTTTACGTATGTATTGTATGATCGGTCTTGTGAAGTTCAAACTCTTACAGTGGGTAGAACGCAAAGTAAGATAAGCGATTGATTACATAATCGAGCAAATTAGGAAAGAAAACTTATGCTCCGTGACGTTTCAATAAGCTAGAGCTGTCTCTTATACACATCTAGATGTTTATAAGAGACAGTTACATAATCGAGCAAATTAGGAAAGAAAACTTATGCTCCGTGACGTTTCGAGCCCGTCAGTCAAACTGCCACACCCTGCCAAACCAGCCACAACTGGTCAACACATGGCACGCAGACCCCCTCACTCAAGCCAGTCAGTCAAACCAGCCCCCGGCGGTCAGTCTAATTCTACACTCAAATGACCGCCAGCCTGTCAAACCAGCAGTCTAACCCTCAATCAAACTAGTTTTTTGCCGTAGGTAGAGTCATCTCAGTCCCTGCATTAGTTCCGCCGTCGGTAGGAGTGCCTTCTTCAGAGGAAAGCAGGGAGGGGGACACCGTGCGCTCTGCAGCTTGGCTGCAGTTCTTTATGGAGTCAATCTCTGATTGTTTAAGAGAGCTCGATGGAATAAACAAGGGTGGCAAATGAACGGATGGACGTAGCACTCAGAGAGAGGATCTCTGCAACACGTTCACGATGACATTCTTCAAAAATAGTCTTCTCGCATGCTTCATGATTTGAAATTGAATGAAGAAAGCATGACNAGAGAGAGAGAGAGAGAGAGAGAGAGAGAGAGAGAGAGAGAGAGAGAGAGAGAGAGAGAGAGAGAGAGGGAGGGAGGGAGGGAGGGAGGGAGGGAGAGAACAAATCCACCCTGGCAAATAAGCTCATCCACCAAGGACCCAACTCACAAACCACAACGACGGCAGACAAAAACCAAAATGGCGAATACTAAGAACTGTCAAAGACCACACCCATAACTGTCAAAGAGCATAACCATTCTTCTAATCGACTACCTGAGCTAAATAAAACAGCAGCCCAAAAGTCAATCAATGTCTTGCTCCACGCTAAGTTCCCCAAAGCCATCAAAAATTCACGATCATAGCCTGTAATCCCAACACCACCACCACCACGGCAGTGAGAGTAGGACCTACCGTCTTTCCCCGAATAGAACCTGCGGTCACTATGTCCGTATTCGACCCCACTGTCAGTCCGGATGCAGCGCAAATGACAGTACGACGAGTACGTTCTATTCGGGTGAAGACAGCAGTATTGCTCCAGAGCTCTCCCTACAGTACAGTGTTTACTTGTTACTTGGCTCCGGGTCAATTGCAAAGAGTCAGCATTTTTGGGACTAAACCCTATCCTAGCCCACCTGGATGACTACAAACAATCAATCAGCTTTACACTAAATACCCAAAACCGCGCTGACCAACTCAATAAAAAAAGAGCAATGCACTGAATTTCAGTCTACCTTCTTCCCCCGAATACAACGTACAGTCATTATAGCCGTATTTGGGTTATCTTTCAGTCTAAATACAGCTATAATGACCGTGTGTTGTACTCGGAAAAAGGTAGCCAATCCCCTGCCTAAACAGCACTCCCCCTCCTCTACCCTGTAGAGTAGCCGCACTTCAGCAACAGATAGTCGTCTGACAGGCACTACCGTCTTCGTCCGAATAGAACATACGGTCATTATAGCCGTATTTGGCTCACCTTTCAGTCCAGATGCAGCGAAAATGGCCGTACGTTCTATTCGGGGGAAGAACGTAAGGGCCAGGTAGACAGAGCCAGATATGAGAAAAAAATGTGGAGAAGCCTCTCTACGCCGTAGCAGCGGCGCTCAGCGGAACACAGTGTAGCTAGATCCAAATAGCCATGGACACCGAGCCTACTACCGTCTTCACCCGGATAGCACGCCCGGTCAAAACGCTGTATTAGGGACAACTGTCAGTCCAGATACAGAGTTATAATGACCGGGCGTTCTATGCAGCCGAATACGGCAGAGATAACCTAACCTCCTCCTCTCCTGTACCTTAACACAGCAAGCTGCCCTGAGCCTTCACACCAAACCTCCTTAACAAAACAGGCGTGCCCTGAAGCCTCAGAACACACACCGCCAGAGCACATTTCGCTGCAGCATATCATGGCAGCCCGGTGTAGAGGGCAGGTGAATGACACAGCAAGCTGCCCTGAGCCTTCACACCAAACCNCCAGAGCACATTTCGCTGCAGCATATCATGGCAGCCCGGTGTAGAGGGCAGGTGAATGACACAGCAAGCTGCCCTGAGCCTTCACACCAAACCCCCTTAACAAAACAGGCGTGCCCTGAAGCCTCAGAACACACACCTCCAGAGCACATTTCGCTGCAGCATATCATGGCAGCCCGGTGTAGAGGGCAGGTGAATGATAGGAGGAGATGCAGCTATGGCGCCAGATTTCAAGCGCAGTGGACATAAAGACTTCCGCACGGCTGTAGATGCCAGCGACTCCATAGAGCAGAGCTGTAAATCCACAGCTCATTACTCTGTTCAGACTGGTCTCGTAATGAATCCATTGGTTGAATTCTCCAGAGCTTGTGCAGAACCCGTGGACAGACTCTGTTCAGACTGAAAACACCAAGCATCAGTGTTCTCTCCGTCAACGGGAAAGTCCCTCCCACCTACCTTAGGATGTTTTATTTCTGACTTTTGCATCAGGAACGGAGAAACCCCACCGCATAAGTCCAAACTCGCGAGGGTTATATCTATACTATATCTATATCTATAGTATATCTTTACTATAGCTATACTATAGCTATACCATATCATAGTATTTCTATATACCTGTACTACCTGTTATCCGATCGGGGCAAGGCCACGAAGCAAACAGCACACATCAGCATTGTCAAGTGCTGAGTCAACCGATTGTGATAATTATAATTGATCAGTGCGGGGAAAAAAAAAAAAAAAAAAAAACTCTCTCCGGAAAAACCTTCACCTCACGATCCTCTTCCATCAGGCGGCCTCCCTGTGTTGCAGCAATCACTCTCGAAACCTCCTTCTCCTCTTTATTCTGCTCTCTTTCCCGCTTTCCACAACTCCCACAACACGAACTAGGCAAACTGGCGACACAGCCCCCTTTCTCCTCCTCCTCCTCCTCCTCCTCTTCCTCCTCTTCCTCCTCCACATCTTCGTCCCTCCTCCCTCATCCTCTTCCTCCCCCTCCTCCTCCTCCCCTCCCTTTCTCCTCCACCCCGTTGTTTCTCCCCCTCCAAACATTATACAAACCCTCGCGTGCAAAACGAACTTTGCAAACTGGCGACACAGCCCCCTTCCTCCTCCTCCTCCTCCTCTTTCTCCTTCACTTCTTCCTCCCTCCTCCCTCATCCTCTTCCTCCTCCTTCCCCCTCTTCCTCCTCCCCCCTTTTCTCCTCCACCCCGTTGTTTCTCCCCCTCCAAACATTATACAATCCCTCGCGTACAAAACGAACACGGCAAACTGGCGACACAGCCCCCTTCCTCCGCCTCGTCCTCCTCCTCCTCCTCTTCGTACTCCTCCTTCACTTCTTCCTCCCTCCTCCCTCATCCTCTTCCTCCTCTTCCTTCCTCCTCCTCCCCCCCCTCTCCTCCTCCACCCCGTCGTTTCTCCCCCTCCAAATCTTATACAATCCCTCGCGTACCAATGGCAGAAAACAGCAGGCGGTCCTGAGACTTATCTCTAGCTTTTCTGTTCCTTCATTTACCACTTCTTTCCAGTCTTCCACAGGACGTCAAATCTTGTCGATTTACCTTGCCAAACTACTACCCACGCGCTCTTCCCGTTGTCCTATCTTGTACAGTCTTTTCCAATGACAGTCATCGTGCTTTTCCCATTTCCTTATCTTCTAGTCTTTTCCAAAGAAAAGGCAAGGGCAAAGGTTCGCGCACATACACTCACGTGAGTACACGATCACACATGAGGCTGCCACACAGCAATGGCAGAAAACCCGCGTAGCGTAGCCGGACGTCTAATAAGAAATATTATCATCAAAAAGATGTCCCATCCCTTCTCCTCCCCACCTTCATTCCAGGGGCAACCCCAATAGGAAAGTCAATTCTTGAGAACTCGCGCTTTTTCCATTTCCAATCTTCTAGCCTTTCCCAAAGGCAGTGAATTCATGAGAATTTCCCTTTCGAATAGTACGACCTGGCTCTCTCCTTTTAATAAAAAAATAAAATAAATCATGGAGTCTACGCTATATTTCCGGCTCGGTACAGCCATAATCAGGGTGCGTTGTGTTCGCGGGAAGACGGTGGTCCGGAAACAGATCCCGTTCCGCCCGATTTGGGGACGTTAGAGATCCGATTTTACATCTACCGCTTAGTAGTTTTGTTTGCATGTATACACGCTATATTTCCGGTTCTGTACAGCCATAATCAGGGTGCGTAGTAGTTTAGTTTGAATGTATACACGCTATATTTCCGGCTCGGTACAGCCATAATCAGGGTGCGTTGTGATCGGGGGAAGACGGTGGTCTGGAAACAGATCCCATTCACCCCGATTTGGGGACGCTTGGGATCCGATTTTACGTCTACCGCTTAGTAGTTTTGTTTGCAACCAAGGCAATCCTAGCAGGCAATAAATATTGACAAACTCGCAAACGACAAAAGAACGTTAAAAAAAAAAAAAAAAAAAAAAGAAGAACGTTAAGTGCGCAGTTAGGAAGAAGGACACGTGCCACAGAACAAACGAGAGATAGAGAGAGTAAGAACCCCCGCAGGCCTCAGCCAATGGTGTACGAGACAACGATGAGGTCCGCGGCGTACAGAATTACACGAAGAAGGAAGGTTATCGGTCTACACGAGGCTCAGCCAAAACCAACCTCAACAAGTCCATTTCTCTCGGTTATGCGTGTCATCCCTGCGCAGGGGCCATGCTGACCTTCTCTCTGTGTATCTTCCGATTTTAACGAATGTCCCGAAGGACAATCTCAACAAGGCCATCCCCCGTCTGCCAAGGGCAGACTTTACTGACTCATACACACCTACCACTTCCCAAGTCAGTGCACCACCGAACCCACGCTCAGAAAATCAGCAAAGAATCAGACCAAAACAGGAAAGCGCGCCACGTGTGCTTGTTGCATGTGCGATGCTCAACCAGGCATCATCCACGAATCATCCATGAATCATCCATGAATAATCCATGAATGATGATGAGAGGTACCCCACCATCCGTACGGAAAAGCACCTCGGCCTCCGTACGAACAAGCCGCGACTACCCTCACTCGTATCATTGTTGTGATATAATGATACTTAACACATACTCGGTATTTTCCTGAATGTACCCGGCTGCGATTACTTTCAGATTCAGGGCATCCTCACACTAGGCCCTCAAAATGGCAAAATTATAAAATGAGCGGTCAGATCTAGTCCTCCTTTTACAGGGACTCAATCCGGCCGCTCATTTTGCGATTTTACAAGTTTTTGAGGACCTAGTGCGAGTATGCTCTCAGTCAACGAAGTCCTGAATTGAGTACATGCCTTTAACCCCAGCCGTCGAAAAGGAAGAACTCTGCCAACCGCTCCCCAGAATATGGGGGGGGGGGGGACTACGAAAAGCAGGATATAAAAACCATTACGACAGAATCAATATAAGGGCATCGCCACACCACTCTCGAAAAATGCAAAATGAGAATGAACTTCCAGCTAGATCATGACCAGATGCAGCCGCTACAATTTTATCTTTACCACATTTCCCGAGTGGTGTGGCGAGGCCCCCCCACTACTTTCGACCACTGCCAATCGGTTGTCGATTGTCTATATAAAAATTAAAGAAAAAGCAAAAGCAATTAAAGAAAAAGCGGATAATCGTATCGAAAACTGTCAACCGTCAGATGATCTGGAAAGCAGCAAGCTTGCCCAAAAAAAAAAAAAAAAAAAAAAAAATCGGCCACACACGGGATCAAACGTCAGAAGAATCTAGCAGGATCCAGGGAAAAGACGATGAGAATACTGCAGATGAACGATAGCTTAGCAAAAAAGCTAAAGAAAAGAGCACAGCTGTAGACACGCATGCCATATATACAACTGTACATGCATTATACTACCATGTCTATCTATACATCGTCATAGAGAACAGTCCGGTGAGCCGCGAGCAGAGAGGGAGGGAAAAGAAGAGGACAACAAACGAGGGGCTGTGACAAACTGTTTCGACGGAGTTTCACCTACTGACTCATCAGGAGGCTGAACCATCTACAGTCAGCAGAGTCCCTTAACCAATGCCACTATCAGTGATAATCCACTATAACTCCAGTCGTGATTACGCATCAAACACTGCCCAACAACTTATATATATAGAGAGATATCGGAGCGCAAAGGCGGAAAAAGACAAAACAAAAAAAGGGAAAGCAGTAAAGGAAGGAAAGCTCCGCCTGTTCATCACCTCTTACGTACAAGGCCAGCCACTTGGATGACAGGTTGAGCGCTGGCTGCCCCTACATATATATATTGTCACACTGTGAATCGGATACATGCACATAAGGTTTAGCGGGCAGTTCCATTTGACAATCTACATATACATACACATATACATATATATATATAGTCAAACAGAGCTGCCCGGTAAACCGTAGGCAAAAAGGGAGAAGAGGACAACAAACGAGGGTCTGTGACAAACTGTTTCCTCAGAGTTTATATACATATATCATCACATGAATATGTATATATATATATATATTGTCACATGATATCAGAGCGCAAAAGCGAAGAAAACCAAGGAAAAATGAATTCATTCTTTTATCTTCTTCTTTACAACACCCCTGTTCAGAACCTCTTGCGTACAAGGCCGCCCACGTGGATGTAGGTTGAGCGGCGGCTGCCCCCACCCCCGTGTGTCATATCGACCCACTTGCACACAGCTATCTATCTATCTATATATATATATAATATATACATATATATAGGCACATCTATCACTACAATGGGGTTTCTTCGAACCTGCGAACAGAGCGGTTGTCATGATAGATTGACGGGATCGCGCGCGAATGCCGCGAGTGGGAAGAAAAAGCGCGGGAAATTGTCAGGATACTTGAACACAAACCTAGCGCCAAAGACCATTCACCATGGTCATTTTCGCAAAAATGATCGGACGCACACATCCTTCCACTACAATTGCACCTACCTATCCACGCATGACAGGAAGCGAATGGCCTCGCTCCACTACGCACCAAAAATGTTAAATGGGAACGAATCTTCCACTAGAACATGGAAGGATACACTGCCATATTTTTTTGTGTTTCGTGCATGTGGTGAATTGTGGAGCGAAAACTGAAGTCTCCGTTCTGCAAAATTATTTGACCCTATCAATCATTTGGCAAGAAGGATCCCTTCAAGTCATTTGGCGGGAAAGATTATCAAAGTCCATTGGCGACAAAAACGCTTTCAGGGCATTTGGCGCGAGAAAGATTCAAGTCATTTGGCGGGAAAGATCCTCGCAGGCGGTTGGCGGGAAAGATTTTCCCAATCACTAGCGGGAAAGATGCTTCCGTCGTGATTTCTTTCACTAATTTGATTCCAAGCACACCCAAGAGACAGCGCCCATGCGCATACAAAAATATTGCACCAAAAACAGAAAAACTAACAGCGCGTCTCCAAACCACCGTAGATAAAAAATAATAATAATAATCATAATAATAACAATAATAATAATAATAATAATAATAAATCATAATAATAATAAAAACATCGCAGATGGTATTAAAAGGTCGCGCAGAAAGAACAAAAGACAAAGGGAAATGAATGGAGGAGGGTGGACTACACCCCACGAAGAATTCTTGTCTTCTGGCTACAAGCTAACCCACAAACTACCCCCATTTTGACAGAAAGGCGTGCAATTATATAAACCTTGCTTGTGTGAGTTGCTTTCTTTCACACATATACCACGAGATCTCACCAGGGAATGCATCCAAGTTTTGCTCACGGAAGGTTCCTCTCTCTCTCTCTCTCTCTCTCTCTCTCTCTCTCTCTCTCTCTCTCTCTCTCTCTCT
>BFEA01000215.1:1190041-1215755 GCA_003427395.1 Chara braunii
CTCTCTCTCTCTCTCTCTCTCTCTCTCTCTCTCTCTCTCTCTCTCTCTCTCTCTCTCTCTCTCTCTCTCTCTCTCTCTCTCTCTCTGTGAGAGAGCAGGGAACGAGGTAATTTCATTGTCGAAGCAAAAACCCTTACAAGGGTATCTGCTCATGTTTTTTAATGTCGGACGTTGTCCGACTTTTTCGTTTAATTGAGGGACTTCAGGAGACTAACGTCTGCAAGAAGTTTATTCAGACCAGCCTATAACCGAGAGACTATAACTTTTTTTAAACCTGAGCCCAGACACATGCGGCGACCATAACGAATAGCGGTAGTCGACAGTTTCTAGCAGGACCGCAGAGAGGACCGGGTATGGAAATGCTAAGACTAGACTTATTCTACCTAAAATAATGACGCGCGGCTTGGCAGCCGCGTGATTCAGGGTTTAACGGGACAAACAAAGGTGGCCACATTTTGCCGCGGCACAAAGTCGAGATTCAAACCTAATAATTTTAAGGGTTTGTCGTCGGAAAGTGAACCGACGACGGTATGTCGAGGAGGCATGCCTCCTATCCTACAGGGATGGGCGCGCACTTGCCTCGAGGGGTCGAAAATAGGTAGGGGGCAGGCGGAGCCTGCTGGTTCTGTGCTGGTTGTATGATGGTTGTTACCACTGGGCATAGCACTTCTCCTATTTGGTGTGAAATAGGAGCTAGCCCATTAGGATAACATGCCAGATTCTCACCCAATTGATATTGGGATCAAACCAGACAGGCTACTACTCGGGCTAGCTCCTTTTGGAGCAGCCCACCGAAAGGGACAGTAGGCGCGGTCAATTTTGACAGTGAGACCTTTAGATCTCACGGCTAGAATCGACCGCGCGAGATCAGCACCACCCCTACGCAAGGATGACACACATAAACCGAGAAATAATCAAAAAAAAAAAAATTGATTCCTTTGTGGGAATCGAACTCGGGTCAGCAATTAGGTAGGGAGAGGAGGCATCAGCAAAATGAGACGCTGACTGTTGTGGCCGTTGGCTTATGCCAATGGCATCATCACATACACACAAAAAAAAAGGAAAGGAAAAACGCCAAGTGGCGCTTCATCCGGATGACAGGGAGTTGGAACTTCGACAACTCATATTTGGCACCCATTTTAACGGACTGTCGGATTTCCTTGTTTATATTTTTTTTAAGATTTTTTTTAGTTTTTTTTTGGGGAGTTTTTCTCATTTTTGTTCATCTACCGCCGCTGCAACGGGCGCTCCCCGGACTCTCCACATACACAAAAGACAAAAATCGGGGTGGTGTATCTTTCCACGATCTAGTAGAAGATTCACTCCCCGCTCATCTAGTGGGGCAAGGCTCCCCATCCCCGTTGGAGTTGGATTCGAACTTGAGTCTGTATTCCAACCCCAATTGAGGGTGTACCAACGGCTTGGCCATTGAGGGGAGAAGACTGCATACAACAATGGGTTTTGAGCCCGCGACTGCCTTTTTGACAGCCACCCATCGGTTGCTTATAGGAGGCAAACGGTCAAGGCTCTTAGGCATGACGAAGTAGTGGTACCTCGTGGACGGGGCACAACCTTGTCGATGTTGTGTGGGAGCACACTCGACTCCCTTTATTGTTCGCGAATATTCGTGGTTGAGGGATCGTAGATCCCATGGCTCAAAGGGGAGGGAGAGAGAGAGAGAGAGAGAGAGAGAGAGAGAGAGAGAGAGAGAGAGAGAGAGAAAAAAAAAAAAAAAAAAAGAGGATGGGAGAGAGGAGGACCTATTCCCCTCGACCTACCAGTTGTCTTCCCGTTGTCGGGGGGGAGAAGAAAAAGAAAAAAAATGAAAGAAGGAAAAAGAAAAGAAAAGAAAACGAGAAAACGAGATCAGATTATATGAAAACCTGTATTTTGTGGTTTGCGCCAATATTTTTTTGGTGGCGTAAAACATTTTTTTTGGCCTTGACGTTTTTTATGTAGGTAGCCAGGCACCTAGGCCATACAAAGTTTTTCATATTTTCTTATTGGGCGAGTGTTTTTTTTTTAAATCATCAAAGACAGGGTACTTTTTACACCCTACTATAAGATTGTCGGGATTTGAACTCGTGAATTTTCACGAGTTAATTCACAAGTTGTGTGAAAATTCACGAGTTGTTTCCCTACCTCTCCCAACCTGCAACTGCCCTCCCCGTTTTCAGGTGAAGGCAAAGGAAAATGAGGAAGTGTTGTTGGTTTCAACAATATGGACCTGACTGAAGTAAGGGCCGAGTGCATTCTAGTTAGAGTTAGTTTTATTTTCATTTTTATTTTGTCTATTTTTCTTTGTTTTGGTGCATTCCCGTGAGATACTTGTCCTCACAATGTGCAACCTCTGGCAGAAAACTGTCTGAGGTAACTGTCAGGCTCCCGTTTTTAGAGGGAGTCTGGGAAATAAAGGGTCATAGAGGAAAAGGCTAAGTACAGTTTTTTCCCCGATGTATCTGCCCCAGGAAATGGATCCAAACACATCAAATTGAAAGAGGTTGTATCTCCCCAACCCCTCATCAGAAAAATAAAAGGAAAACACTTTTGAAAATGACAAAAACCCAGCTACCTCGTGAAATTCCGAGATAACTGGGAAAAAAAAAAGAAAAAGAAAATAAGGGCAGTTAAAGAAACTGCCCCCACTAAGGCTGTGGTTATCGTGCGACCACATTTAGCCTTTGATCTTGGTCAGATCAAGGGCTCACTGTGAACCCGCGATTTTGCCTGAGGGCTGGAGTGATGTCCAACTCTCCTCAACCACTCTCCCCGACTGCCACAGATAAGCACTCGTGCTGCCAGTGTGTGGTAAGCACACTTGAGTGCTGCTCGGCTGCTGGAGGAGTTGCCAGAGGCAACGTGGGAGGAGGCTGGAGGTCTGTAGTGGAGCGCGAGAGAAGCAGCGCAGCCATAACCGGGGTAGGGAGCACTCTGCCCCACTTCCCTCTAGTTGGTGCTGGTCCAGTGGAGCGGTCCTAGGGACTCTGCGGGGCCAAGACGGCACGGCGGGGGTATACTTTGGGCCTAGATTTTGTTCAGGGCCCGTATTTTATTAATTTGACGGAGGTTTTTATGCGATAACGACGAACGTCAGAGCCATGCTAGTGGAGGTACCGGCGGGACGAACCTGCGGCACGGTGTTTTCCCATTCATGTGAGGAAATGCTCCCAAAAGTTTTCAGTGGCAGTGGCGGGACGACAAGGCCTTTGTAGCAGCGTTACCAGCGGAACGGACGTGCGACACATAGTTTTCCTACTTTAGTTGGGAAACGTTGCCGAAATGTTTTTCAACGGCAAGCAGTGGACGACAAAGCTTATTGGTGGTGGTACTAGGAGGACGGACCTACGGCACTGTGTTTTCCCACTTCTGAGAGGAAATGCTGCCAAAATGTTTCAGCGCCAACAGCAACCGCTTTTGCAGCGTTACGCTGCCGAAATTGTGGTTCGTCAAACAGACACTAAGTGGAGGTAGAGTGTTAGATATTTTTGGTGCAACGAGGTGTTCGCCGTCAACGTCAGTGAAGGGGGAAAATTGCAGCGTGACTATTGTGGCGGTACGGCAGGCGACACTACAGGTATTGACAATAGTCTGTTAGTGAGACCAAGCTTGTCAAGGTGGAGCGGCACGCCAATTTTGTTTTTGTATGTGTGTGCGTACCGGCGGTAGTAAGGCCATTGGCATTGGCCTAGTGGGATCTTTTGGGAACAGTTAGGCATGTGAGTAGGACGCGCAGTGACGGCGAAATCGACACTCACGGGTTTTATTTTTTTTTGCGACTTTATAGAAGCGGTTTTGACGGACGTTGTCATCAAGAGCTGGAAGAAAGAGCGTGGGACCATCTGGAACCACCTGGGACCAGTTGGCACTGACGTGGGACCAGTGAGCTTCATTTTTTTTAGGATGTATGAGACTCGCCGTTTTCACACTTGGGGTTACTGCGTGGGATTTGCGAGTTGGGAACAAATTGGGACTAGCGGTTGGTCTGAGACTTGCTTCGACCACGAGTATATTTTTACTTGGCTTTCTTGAGTGAGCTAGGGCGTGTTCGGCACCACGTCACTCAAGGTGAGTCAGTTGATTGACTCAAATTCCTTTTCACACCTGTGTGACCCCACTCTTTGCTTGATCTTGTTTCTTTTGAACCTTCAGAAAAAAAAGGTTGAGTAAAGCGTGTGTGGTCATGCATGTGAAAAATGGAATCTGATGGGAGTATCATTTGCTGGATTTTCTGGACATGTGGTTGTTTTTGTGTGTGCAGGTAGGTAGAAGGATGCTTGCAAAGAAGATTGATTATGCTTATTTGAGAAAAAGAAAAGAGATTGTCTTCCTTTTACTTCTCACATGCCTGCATGCAACAAAAATGGTTTGTTGTCTTGAGAAACATTAATTTTTTACGTACCGTAAAACAAATTCGATTGAAAGAAAGAAGATAAGGCCGAACGAACTTGTTTTTTTTCCTGAGGATTGACCCTTTCTATCGCGAAGGACCTTATCTACCTATACCTGTCCAAATGATTATCATTCTCTATCATCTCTTAATTTTTTTCCGTCTAAGTTACCTTGAGTTTAGAAAATAAGAATAGTTAAAACCTACTTGCAGTGAATAAATTATGTTTTTTTAGGAAACATCTGGAGTGGGGGTCGTTGCTTTAGGAACCGACCTTGTTATCGACCCGGAGTAGACCGTTTCTACCGGGGGAGTACTTTGTTGATTCGGTGGAGACGACCCAACTTCTGAGATCCGAGTCTTATGCTCGGGCGATGAGGAATACCTCGGACCACTTCTCAGAAGGAGAGATACGCAACACTTCAGGTAATGCACCTGATCAAGAATCATATATAAAGCAGTCTGTCATCGAAGAAATTGTGAATTTATGAAGATATGTGTGTGCGTGCTTAGTCTTAGGTCGGCGGTAGAATGAAATGAATAACTTTGGCAGTACATCTCATCAACTTAAAACTGGGGCAGTACGACTACCTTGTTGGCTGCATTGAGTAAATGTCAAAGCCAACTTCCAGTTGGCGACTCAGTGGACGAAGAGGGGAGGAGAGAAGAAACGAGTGCAGTTTGGTCGTTTTTCGTCAGATTTAAGAAGAGAAAGGTTTTAAGTGGGAGTTTTCGGTGAGGACGACCCCGATTTCGTAGTTAGCTTGGTAAAAAGAGTAGTAGATTAAAGGTCAGTAAGAAAGTGAGCTGCGCCGGGATGTGGCGATGGCGAAAGGTGGCGTGAAGAGTTAGTGCCTCGCTCGTTCTTTCATGAAAACAAGGGAAAGTAGTAGATTGGTATTTTGGGGGGCTGCGATTCGAATGGTTGTGTTAGAACTAGCAACAAAGTGTTAGTTCTGGCCGGATTGGTGTATGGGGCTGCGTACGGAAAGAAAGAGCGTTTGTAATATCAATGTATCTTCCAATTTTTCAGCAAAATATTCATTCCATTTATGTTTTTATCCTATCGATGCTTCTAGTGTGAAGCCAGCCGCACTGCACACAGAGAAAGAGAAAGAGAGGGGGGTCACTTACCTAGGCAAAGAGAGAAGTGGGATCAGGAGCCTGACATCCACCGAGCCAGGCACATCGAGATGGGGACCGCTCGGTTCGAGATGTCTGTGTTGCCTGTAGGTGATGACGGAGGTTGTCGGAGTGACTCTCTGGCTCCGTGGGTGGTGGGAGCCAACAGTCTGCGAGGTTCAATCGTTATGTGAGTTGGTCATGTGCTGCTTTCTCCGTGTTAGATGTGTGGACGTCCTCGTTTGCGCCCCGCCGCTGCCCTGCTGCCTGTGCCCCGCTTGTTTCGCATGAGGTTCTTTGCAGGTTGATGTGTTCGTCCGTGCGCCACAGTCCGTCGCGGTCCCATGTCAACCCCTCATGCCCAGCACCAGCTCGTCGGATCGCCCAACTCTCAACTCACCTTCCAACTCTTGCTCGTTAGCCGATCCTCTCGACCACGCTAACTCCAAAAATTCTTAGAGAGCGAGTTAATCGCACTTGCAAAATTTATAGCATGCATGCTTGCATGAGATACCCGGGGTTGTGCCCGAGTGGAAAACAAAGAGGAAGGAAGTGCCTACGTCTGCATGGCCGGGCCACGGCGTGGGGGACGTAGCCTCACTCCAGACATCGATCCGGCCATGCAAGCATTCAAGCCAATAGGAGGGAGGAAGAAGTACGTGCGCACAGAGACGCCACAAAAGATATCAAGACGGAGAGGATTGCAACTGCGATTATGCCCGCCACAGTTACACGCACGGATTAACAGAAAAGTCAGAACACAGATCCTGACGCGGCAAAGCGTGCGCAAGCAAGAAGTGTCATGCAACAAAAATTAAGATGCGCCTAAATTCCTAATCTAAATTCTAATTGCAAATTTTTTTTTTGAACGAAGCAAATTATGAGAGCCCACGGGGGCTCGATGTCAGTTAAACATTCAAAAAACAATTCGCGACGATCGCGCCAAAATTACCATTTCCCACAGCAGAACAAGAAAGAAGCTATGACAACAGTTATCTCCTGCGCTCGCTAAGGCGCGATCAGCTACCAACCGTCACAAGATTACCATGACCTTGATTCCGAAAAACAAGAAAAGCAAGGGCACCTATGTAATCCAGTGAACCCTCCCGATTCGATCCCCGAAGTAGCCTTCCGCAAAATAAAATGTATTAAAATCGAATCGAACAAAATCAACTTCATTGAATCCAATTAGTTTCGTCAGTCGATCAACCGACTATGCTCAACCAAACACCCAATCGCCGAGATTCCCGCAATCACATCATCAAATCCAACACGGTTGTCGACCTTCACCAACACCAATCTAGCCTCTAGGATTCTTTCACATACAAGGACTACCTTTCCTTCTTAGACGATCCATTCAAGTAGACTGGAGAAGAAAGGTTTTCAAATCAGAGAACCCGACAATAGGCAGAAAATGGTTGTCGAAGATATGGTGTATTTCCCGCTCACTGGCACACATCAGTGAGGATGACACAAACGATTGTTTGGCTCCTAGCCAGCCAGTGGTAGACACCTTCTCGCTCAGCTATGGTCCCATTCACATTAGGAGTTTGAGTAATTCTCAATCTATTCCCTGGCCAAGGATCGCCACCTAATCAATCAGATCAAGTCGATGGAAAAAAAAATACACTAAAATCGAATCGAACAAAATCAACTTTATTGAATCCATTAGTTTCGTTAGTTGATCAACCGACTATGCTCAACCAAACACCCAATGACCGAGATTCCCGCAATCACATAATCCAATCCAATACAACTGTCAACCATCAACAACACCAGTCTAACCTCTTTCAGAATTCTTTCACATACAAGGACTACCTTTCCTTCTTCCTATCCTTCATTTCTTTTCCCACCCCCCCACTCCACGTTACTCGGGCCTTTAACTTCTTTTTTCTCTTCCCTTTTCTTCCCCGCAGGGCCACTCCGTTCTTCCGGGAACTTGCCGTTAAAATTCCGTCCGATTTGTCGGCGAATCGCCCACGCCCCAATAGTCAATCAATTGATTTGATAAGTTAAAATATTGATTTGATTAATCAAGACAGAATCCCCCATGGAACAGACGTTGGGCCTTCAGCAATACAGTTGTGCCACCGTTCGGCGTTCACTGACGATTCGTCATTGATTGCTCAATAAGACGACAACTGTACAGCGAGTTGCGAGGTGCGGCTTTCACTAGTCGTGGTAAGTCGAGGGTGGAGCTCTCACTAGCCGACGATCATTGAACAACCCGCCGACCGCTGTGCTCGCGATCAGGGCAGTTGTCTAAGCATAGGACGTTCCTTCCGATGCGAAAAGCAGGGGGCGATGAGCAAATGAGCTGAGAGTTTATTGATTACGTGCGTGGGAAAGGAGAGGTAACCATCACACTCTGCTCTCCGGATTCGTTAGCATTCCACTAAACCAACAATTTTGCGATGCGTAACAACGACCGTGTTGCACACCTAGATCACCACACGTACAGCGGATCATACAATTGAAATGAGAAGTAGTGACACATTAGACCAACCGCTGTCGGTGTGAATATCCTTACAAGGGTATCCGCCCTGTTTTTTGCGAGCGACAGAAAATAATTTTGATTTTAAAGTTTAAGTATACTGCGTGAGGCGCGACTGCGTCTGTGGTTTACGTAGGCTGGATGATTTACTACAACAGAGAGTGTGGGGGCGCGCAGGCTTGAGGCGCGTGTGATTTTGTTCGTTGATGATTGAAGGACCGACGTGATCACCGACCATATTTTTATTTCTGATTAAAATTAGATTGAAAAGATTTTCATCTCGTGATTGGTACGTTTGCCTATGACCTATGAGTAATGGGCGGAGGACGACATTGACAACAATGTGATTTTGGAAACATTTAAGGAAGTCTACGCGTCTCGCAGTACCCGTTTATTTAGGCCTTCGTCAAGGCTAGACCCAAATCTGGGCCTAGTACTTTGGCTACAATGTCGGACGTTCCTCGGCGAGATTAAGGAATTGAGATCAAGCGGCGACGGCGTAAGGATATCAGAGCAACGGGAAAGGGGACCGAAGGATTGAGGGTCCGACGGGGCTACCCCCCCTTGGTTTTGTCGTCTGCGGCAGTATTAGCGGTTCTTCCTCGTCGATCATCTTCTAAATGTTTTTATTATTTATAGTCGTATTATTATTATTCTGATCCGACGCTCCTTGACTTAGGTGCGACGCTGGATTTGGAGGTCATCACAACGGTCAAAGGCCTTAAGCGGACGCCTCCGTCGGTTGAAATGTGGGTTCCTGCGTATTCGGGATGCCGGCGAGGTTCCTCGACCTTGGCCGTCTTGAAACACGGACCGAGGAATCCGACGCGCATGTGAGCCAATGGGTGGTCCAGCCTGTGAGGGGGAAGGAGTCTGAGCGGTGCGGATCTTTCGTGGGCATATCGCTTACTGACCGCGAATCCACTGCCAAAGGGCGTGCGGTGTGGATATGCCCCTTGGGATATGTTTGGGCGCGCCACGACGGGAGCCGCAGACTATGCGGCTATTCCCTTGAAACCCTCCTCCACGACGGGCTTCATAGTTCCCATTTAAATGTTTGCTACCACGGTAACCACAAAAGATCTGCGTTGAGGCGCAACCCGTTTAGCCCAAGGCTGAGGCAGTGCAGCGGGGCCTGAGCCCTCCAGTTGGTCACATTACGAAGCAGAAAGGAGTCATGTCGGGGCCGGTTGAGACATAGATATGACAATCGGTCGATGGGCTAGGGTATAGAAAGAGAGGACTGCCTGAACTCAGACTATTTGACTGATTTTTCCGCCGAGGTCTTTTTTGAGTGCGGCTGACGCTGTCGGGTGAGAACGTTCCACTAAATGTTATCGGAGCAGAGACGAAAGGGTCGAGCGGCGGATGGGAAGGGGGGAAGCAGCCAAAGAAGGAAAAAAAAAAAGTCGAACGAACCCAGACGCAGTGTGACGCCGCGTACATTCGATGAAGGAGATGGTGGAAGAAAACACGTGGGCGCGGTTGAAGATGCACAACTCGCTTGTTCCTTAGCGGAATCGAGCGAGTGAAGAGGGGAGTTTGGGGTTTTAGCCCCGGGCGAGTGCAATGGCGTAGTTAGATTGGGAGGAGGATTAGTATAAGGAAAGGTTAGTGGAGAAAGGTCTGCGCGGAGGATGGCGGGAGAAGGCTATATCGAAGGGAAGAAGGTGAAGAGTGCATAGCTCATTCGATTCCCAACGAAATCGGACGAGGGAAAATGATATTCTTATGTTCTAGATTAGGTCGACCTCGAACTCCACGATCAGTTTGAGGGGAGAGTTAGTAGAAAGAAAGATGAGAGGGAAAAATAGTGCGACGAGCTATGGCGGACGGAGAGAAGAGGAGGGAACAAGCTTACCTTGCTCGATGCTTGGCGAATTTAAGTGAGGGAGGAAGCTAGACGGGGATTTTAATTGCGAATCGAATGGTAAAGTCAGATTAGGATAAAGGTTAGTAGAATGAAAGATAAAAAAGAAAAGCATCGCGCAAGATTGTTGGAGGGAGGGGATACGGTCGTTGCAAGAAAACGGTGCCCCACTTGGTTCCCGATGAGATCAAGCCTAGGAAGAAACTAGTTAAATGTTCAAGGCCATTGCGGATCCGATGATAGCGTCCGATTTCACAATTATAGAGTAACGGACTTAGTGAGATGAGGTGCGAGAGTTGCGCCCGCGGGAGTAGTTAGCTGCTGCTTAAATGGGGAATGAATCTAACCGCATTTGCGGACAAATCCATTCGATTTTGTATGTATCATTGAAACAAGTAGCGTGAGGCCAACCGTAAGGTTGGAGACTTACCTGTTGCTCGACGTTGCTCATCTTATCGATGGAAGTAGCACGGAGCAAGCCGCAGTGTTGGAGACTTACCTGTTGGCCGGTGCGCTGCTCATCCCAAGAGGTACACGGACTGTATTCTAACGGGACAGCCAATCCCGGATTACAGACGAAAGGAGGGGGGAACGGGCTCGTTCCCGTCGGAGTAGGTGACCACAGCTGCAGACTTCCTTGCTACCCCGCTATCTTCACGATTCTTGATCGAATCCGGCTGTTGACCCAAGCGGGAAGCAATTGTAGAGGTAGGAAGAGACAGAGAGGAGGAAGGAGGAGGCATGGCAAAAGTGTGGAAGGAAGCCATTTGACAAAAGAGGGTGGTGACCTCGTGCCGTAATAGGTGGAATGGGCAGACGCCGCGGGCTGCGTGGGACTGTGCAGGGTGACCTCTAGGTCACGAATCGGCTCGCCGCTCGCCGCTGCACTGCCAAATTTTTGCAGTGTGAATTGTAAATACGGCTATTGACTAAATTCTCAGACTGCCGTAACTGTAATTCTAAGTGTTTGTTAATTGATACTGTGTTTTTGCCCGTCATATTGTTGTAGTTGTGCTTAGATGTTGCTGTATCCCGCTGAGTCTGGCTGTAGAGGAACTGAGTCCTGTTGAAGGAAGAGGTCTTTGCGGCGATCGGGAGAATCGTCGGGGAACCAATAGGTGGCAGTTTGACTGCAGTTGCCTGAATAGGCTGCGTTTTGCTGTGTGTTACTACGAGTTCACATAAGTTTGGGTGACTTGGTTGCCTTGTTTATTTTGGGTTTTCTCAATTTTCGTTGATTCTGAACGAGGGGGTCTGAGCATGTTCCATAAGTTAGGGTGACTCAGACCCTTCCTGTTTTATTTAAGGGAACGAATTAGGCAGAGGGTCAAACATGTTACATAAGTTTGGGTGGTCTTGGTTCAATGCCACGCACATGCCGGAACCAAAAGGCTATAACTTGACTATACTTTATTATTATTCTATCTACGAACAGGCTGGTCAAACAGTGTTCCATAAGTTTGAGCGGTCTGACTATAACTTATCATAAACTGGATAGGGTATTAACTAAAAATAAATTTGTGGTACGAAGGGGCAGATTGAATCTTGAGCTAAGATGATCGGTTTAGTTATCGGCTACCTCAAAAGGCTAAGTGTAGATAATTATATAAAATTGAGATACTTAAACAGTTCAGGGCGACTAGGGTGACCTCGTCATATGCCCAAAGAAAAAAAAATTTGTTATGCCCTTTGTTTGTGTATATTCAATGACTGAGTTAGACATGTTCCATAAGTTTGGGTGGTCTGGCTTTATGCCTTTTGTAAGCTGGGTATGAAGGGATAAATCATTGAAAGACTATGAACTATTGTTTGATAAAATTGACTTTGGACTGGTGAGAGTACTTACCTTTGTGGTTTGACTTTGCATGTGGCTGAGTGAGATCACTACTTAGTCTGAGTTTTCAGTTGATAGGTAGTTGCTTTAGATGTTCGCCACATGCTAGAGCCATGAGAGTTAGTTTCAATTCCTGCATTTTCTTAGCTAAGTTTTTTCTTACTTCGGTCAATTTTTGCATTTTCTGGGATCTTTTATTATACACATGGGCTTGTATAATCTTGGTAAGCCACTTTCTCTACGGGAAGCGCTGCCGAAATTTCTACAAAACCAAGGAGTTAGTCAGATTTTGTCTTTTCAAAGCTCAACTTATCTGACTTTTATATATGACTTAGTAAAAATTTGGAGAGTCTCATTTTCTAAATGGAGTACTGCCCGAAGTTTTTCTAATTCAGGGAGTTAGACAAACTTTGACTTTGAGAAGTCAAAGTCATTGTAGATTCTGAACTTAACTTTGTATAAATCTTGGATTTGCACATTTATAAAGGAAATGCTGCCGAATTTTTTACAAATCTAAGGAGTTAGTTAAATTATGTCTTAGTTGAACTAAGGTTTTGCTCTGGGTTCATATCTGACTTAGTAAAAATCTGAAAAATCTTATTTGCTAAAAATATTGTTGCCCAAATTTTTACTAATTCAGGTAGTTTGACAAAAATTGACTTTCTAGAACTAAAGATTGTTTTTATTTTCATATTTGAGTTAGTGTAAATTCTGAAAAGAAACTTTTCCTACGGGAAACGATGCCGAAATTTTCTTAGTTTAAAGGAGATAGGTTATATTTTAACAGGTGTCGGTTCTGACAATCCACTCTGTATAGAGGAGATTCTGCCAAAGGTCTGCCTTTTCTTTGGGCACTAGCTTAGAGGTATATTTAGACTTAATTTGTATGAGAACCTTGAGTGAGATTATGATATGGAGATTATTCTCCATGGACTTATAGATTTAGCTTGAGGATTGACATGTCTTGTGTTACAGGTCCTCTTGATCGTTGGATTCAAGATTTGGACTAGATTCAGCTTGATCCTACAAGGATCATCTTCTGTTATCACTGATAACACGTCGGTTGCTGATTCGTTGGTTTACGACTCAACTCCAATCCACTCTTACCACTCGACCTAAAGACTTTAGCCCTGTGGTTTGAATTGTTTCGTTGTGTTTTCACCCGGACTTTATTTGAATGGCCATTTAAGAAAAATACTGAGTATTTTATTTTGAGGAGTTGCACAAGAGTGAGACTTGCATGGCTAAAACGAGGGGTGTGAGTGCAGAGAATGGTTGAAGTTGACCCCGTGTAGTGCATTGACTTTTAGTTGAATCTTTGATGTGATTGCAGGTATGTTTGGTGGTTCGAACTTTGGATTTGACAGCCTGCAATCCGATACATATATATGGCTAAGAGGAGTCCCACTGTGATTGTGAGAAGTGATCGTCACATAATTATAACCCTCCATATATATGTAAATACATTTGTCTTCAGTGTTTCGCGCGGCTTACCGTAATCGAGTGTAAGGGTTAAACAAATTATGTTTTTGAGAGAAAAGAGAGATCCCCTGTTATCCTTTATTTTTTTAAAAGTTTTTATAGTTGGACGCTGTAGTCCGTGACAGCCGTCAAAGTCAAACCCCTTGATGTCTTTCCAGACCCTAGATGATGGAGCTGGTCTCCAGGGCGATAAGAGTCGATTGCCACCACAGGTATGAACCTGTGTACCACCCACTCTCCGCAGGGTGCAGAAGAGGGTGTGATTCTTAACCGCACTTGGTGGTTGTCAAGCGTCGAGAGATCAATCCCTCAAAGCCCGTGTCAGTCGACACTTGAATGTCGAATCCGACCCTCGAGATTAACGAGGACCGCATGAGTATGGGTACTACATAGTACATCATCATTGCGACTGCTTGCGTATGCGTGCATTGTGAGTCGATATAAGTTAGCCCTGCGTCAGCGCGGTTTTATACTAACTTTGAAGCCTCTCGCACGACGCCTATCCGAGTGTTGGATGACTACTAAGGGAATATGAGTGTTGTCGCGTTGTTTGTTCTGTGTCGTTTTATATATGTACGTGTGCGTGCGTGTTTTAATTTTTATGTGTTTAGAGTGCTGTACGCGTGGTGTGTGGGATGCGTCCTAGTCAACTGACGACAAGTCGCGCTTGGGACCTCAACCCCCCGAAACGTCGGTTCGCGTGCGGGTCCGATAAAGACGTAAAACCGCGCATACCCCCTATGCTACAACGAACGAGAAATGCCCTTGGCTGGTCCACCTCTGCGATTGCAACTGATTAACTTTCGTGCTGTGGACAGGTAGCTCAGCGGGGATACGCCCACCGAAGGGAGCTAACAACTCCCGTAAGGTGGAGGTAAGTCGAGCCTCGCTTAGGCCCTATCCTGTCGTAGGGGCTTGCGAGAGGTATGGCTGGCGCATTCGGCTGGAGCGGCTTGCGGAAGCTCCACTTGTATTCCCGACGAGGATTAGACAAACTCCTGCGTGACGTGGCCGGGAGGGTTCCGCCCCGTTTTGTGTGGTGTTGGACTGATGCGCTCGGTAGGTGGCGCCAATGCCTGGGATAACGGTTGTCTGTCGTTGTCCCTGGTGGAACGACATCCGGATATGAGAAAGTGAGAACTAGGCAAAATGAGAAGTTTTTTTGGGCTTTATGGTTCGCCGTTTGACAGAGAGCGAATGAGGATTGAGTGTGCGAGTTGGTTTTGGTTCGATACAGTAAGGGTGGCACGGGAGCGATAAGTGTTTTGACTATGCGCTCACGTTGTCGAGCGCATCGGTCCGGCACCGCACAAGGCAGCGCGGGACCCTCCCGGCCGCGTCATGCAGGAGTTAGTTTGAGTCCTCGTCGTGAATGTACATGGAGCTTCCACAAGCCGCTCCGGCTGAGTGCGCCAGCTATACCTCTCGCGAGCCCCTACGACAGGACAGGGCCTACGCGAGGCACGACTTACCTCCACCTTACGGGAGCTGTCACCTCCCTTCGGTGGGCGTATCCCCGTCGAGCTATCAGTCCGCCTCTACGCAAGTGCCCAAGCAACGGTAAACTAACGACAGAATCTCCCCTATTCAGGGTGGATCATCAGAATCGCCACCTGTCAAAATATAATCTATCTCCTTTAAACTAAGAAAATTTCAGCAGCGCTTCCCGTATGAAAAATACCTTTCCATAATTTAAATCAGCCTAAATACGAAAATAGTCTTTGACTTTCCAAGGTTAAATTTTGTCTAACTCCCTAAATTAGCAAAAAATTGGACAACACCCCCTTTAGAAAACGAGACTTTCCAGATTTTTACTAAGTCATATATAAAATTTAGACAAGAACTTTGAAAAGTCAAAATTTGACCAACTCCTGGGATTTGCAGAAATTTCGGCAGCGCTTCCTGTAAAGAAAGTAACTTACCAAAATTTATACAAAGCCAAGTATAACAACTGATATCAGAAAATGCAGAAATTGACCTAAGTAAAAATAAAGTTAGCTCAGAAAATGTAGAAATTGAACTAACTCCTATCGCTCTAGCACGTGGCGAACAACTAAAGCAACTACCTGTCAAACTGAAACTAAGACTAAGTAGAGGCCTCACTCGGCCACATGCAGGCCAAACCGCAATGGTAAGTACTCTCACCAACCCAATTCACCTTTGGCAAACAATAGTTCATAGTCTTTCAATGATTTATCCCTTTATACCCAACTTACATAGGGCATCGATTTAGGTCATTCATCTTAGAAACAATGCCAACTCTCTGCCTTAATTATACACGAACAGGCTGCACAACTACTTCTCTCTTCTTTGGGCATACGACTAAGCCATTCGTCTTAGAAACAATGCTTAGTCACCCTTAACTGTTTAAATAGCCAAGTTATATATATTTATCTAAACTTAGTCTTCAAAAGTGAGCGTAGGGCTGAGCCATTCGTCTTAGAAACAATGCTCAGCCTGCCCAAGTTACCTTCAGTTAGAACTCTTCGTGATAAGGCTATAATCAGACCATTCGTCATAGAAACAATGTCTGGCTAGTCTTGTTCTCATAAACATATAGATAGAGAGTTATAGAAAAATCATATTCTTCTGTTCACATTATAATCCTGTGGCTTCAGACTTAGACCATTCATCTTAGAAACAATTTCTAGTCTTCAGCCTGAACCTCCCTCAGAAGAAAACAAAAACTTAAACCCTTTCAATCAGGCAGACCCTCAGAAATAAACACAGCAATCAGGCCATTCATCTTAGAAACAATGCCTGACCCTTCAGAAAACAACCAAATAAACATAGCAGTTAGGCCATTCATCTTGGAAACAATGCCTGACCCCATAAGACCCGTTTGAGCACAAGCAAAACTGCATTCCTCCTATCCTTCCCCCTGATGCAACCTCTTTGTTACAATTTGCTTTCAGATAAACAAAGAAACTGAATTTGCCATTATACATACATTCCTTTACTTACTCTGGTTTATGTCATGAAAGTCAAGCTAAGGTCAAAGGAGGGGTGCATGCAATATACTCAGTCAATACACAGGGCACTGCACAGATAGGGGTTATACTGGGTTTATAAGGGAAAACAATGGATACCTCTGAGTTCCCTGCCTCCAGAACTCCTCCTGAAGGGCAGGAGACTCCCGCAATCGGTCGGATGACTCCCCACAGAGTCTTGCTGCGGTCCTACGGGTTGCAATCCTGCCTGCCGCCTTCCTCTCAGAACCATTAGACTAGACTTAGAGTAAGAAGGGCAGGAGAAGATAATTTAAGACTCTCAGATCCAAGCGAGGTGCACTCAGACTCGCGGGAAAGGGCCTTGTTACCTCGACTCACTCGAGGGTCCCGCAATGGTAGCGAAACAACAACAGTTTGGTCAACGAAGTCAAACAGCTGAAGTTATCTCGCTGACGACCTCTTAGTTTGCAGCAGTAACCTCCTCGATACCCTTCCACTATCTCAATAGCGACTCCCTTTTTTAGGCCAAACCGCTGCTATCCAACCTAGAAGACTGTATTGACACCACCCATGCCCTTCATGCTCAACTTAAATGCGAGCACAACGATCCGAAGTGGGTATAACAACGGAGGACTGCGGCGAAGAGTATGATGGAGGGCATAGTAAAGAAAGAATATGGCGCAGTCCTGCTAACCACCGGGCCACGCAGCAGAATAACAGCCACTCCCATACACCATACCAGGCCTTCAGTCTGAAGCTTAGCGTTTCCCTCTAGTTCTTAGCAACAACTCTGATTTCTACGGCAGTACCGTCAAAAATCCCAACACCACCAGCTATGCTTCGCTGCTGTAGTCGGACACGCAGCGAAACGTCCCCCTTGGCAACCGTAATAAGGCGTCCAACTAGAAAGCGCCGTATTGCACTGCAGGCAACAGCTTAGTGGCGGCACAACAAAAGGCTCAGGCAACCACGTAGCACCCTGCATCCTTCGTCCTCTTCTCAGCCTGCGATCGAACCTCCCCCATAACGCTCCGGCCACATGTAAACTCTCAACCATGACTAGCCTCATGCTACTTTCATCAGTAGAAATGGGCATAAGCAAAGTGAGTGTCCCGTCTGAACACACCGGCCCGCTCAACAACTAGTGAAGCCGCACTGACAAGCTGTTTATCAACAACACAACGCTATTCCCTTTGTCTGCCACCGCCAATGCTGCCTGTCCGAAGAGCAAATCTTCCGCGAGAGCACGGGGATGAACTCAGCTACTCACCAACTGCCTCCGATCGGACTCCCGCAGCCAAACATGTAAGTCTCCAACCCCGCGACCCACCCATTAGCTTACTCCAATCAGTATGATGGGTAACACACCGGTTAGCAGATTGGCCTGTGTCTCACAGCTGGCCCGCTATTGCGCAGGCTGGTGGGAAGAAACACACTTGTCAGCAAGCCCAACTGCAGTTCGTGCAGTTGTTCCCTTACCTCCCTGCTCCCAAATGAGGCAATAATGCACGAATGATAGACAGGTCTGCAGCCTCAAGGCCCACCTCCAACTTCCCTGTTTAGCAGGCCGAGTGGCTTGCCAGGCAGCAGGTAAGTCGGCAACTTCACTGCTCTCCTCCCCTTGTCAGCCCGTCTCCGTTGCTCTCCATGGCGAACCGCGCAGGTCACGACTTCGAGGTAAGCTCACATTCTTCGTGTCCCTTTCTCTCGCTCCCTCTCCCTTTTTGGCATCCTGTTGCACCGAACAAGGCAGGTACCAGACTACGATGTCGGTGAGACCAGCTCACGCAGACTCCAGCAAACAATAGCACTCCCTGGGAGCAAATCTCCAATCTATGTGGTCCGCCCCACGCTACTTCCATCGATAGGATGGGCAACTCACCACCCTTCCCGACAGTCACCGCACCTGACTTTTTCTGTCAAGTTCTTACCTTACTAACTCTACTAATTCCAACTTCAAATTCGGGGTCGCCAACCCCGGAATCCCGTGTTTCAAATCCTCCCTCGACCGAACTTGCCCGGAAACGAGGGAGATATACACTCCCATCTTCTCTCCTTTCCACTGTTCGTCATAGCTTCAGCCTTCTCTCCCCTCCATTAACTCCGCTTCTACTAACTCAAACACCAAACTAACTTCCCCATTGCAGTCGCCCGGGGTCGAAACCCCGAGAATCCCCTTTCTTCCTATCAAAACTGCCCCTACTCGATCACACTTCGTGACTCCGGGCTTTGTCCATTGTATTGCGCATACATCCCGCGCATCTTCCAGTTATTGTTCATTCTCTCTTCTAACTTCAAATTTACTAACCTTCGTTTGATTCTAACTTCAGAATCGGGGTCGCCAGGCCCGAAAACCCCGATTCAAAGCCTACCCTCGCCCAATTCCGTTTGGAAACGAGGGAGATACTCATTTCCCATTCTCCCTTTTCTCTACTCCCGCCATCTCTCACGCGACTCTTTTTCTACTGATCTTTCTTCCTACTAATCCAACGCTAAAACTTACACTACCTTCGAATTCGCCTCATCAAAAAACTCCTATTCCATGCTTTYTCCCACTCGATTCCATCAAGAATCGGGTGGTTTTCTCAATTTCTACTCCCCATCGTTTTTGCCTCCGCCATAGCTCCGCGCAACCATCTTTTCTCCTACCTCCTATTCTACTTACTTTCCTCTAAAACTAACCTCATAATCTGCTTCGCCCGGCCTCAAAACCTATACTTATCATCTTTCCTCGGTCATTCTCATCAAGAAAGGAGCGAGGTACGCCCTTTCGTCCCTTACCACAACTCGCCCTCACTCCGCTCCGCCATCCTCTCCGCTGAATGCACCTGGCGCAATATTGTGCCCGATACGTCTCAACTGCCTCCACACTCCTTCCCTCTTACTCCGCCTTCAGTTTGTTCCGTGCCTTCTTCCTCACCTGTCGCACCCTCGCTTCCTCATCTTATCCGTTACGATCATCGCTCCCTCTTTCTTCCATAGCTCCTCTCGACTCTTTTCCTACTAACTTCTACCGTACTTCCTTGTTTATCTTTCGGAGTTCGTCATCGTGGTCGCCTCTCCCGACAACCTCTATCCTACCCCTTCGCTGCCTCCACCATCGCCCGCTCCCATTAACTATGTTCGGCCGCCCACTCAGCGCAACTCACCGCTCTCAACTTTCTGGCTCTTTCGCTCCACTGCCCCCCCTTACTCCGCATGCACCCTGCGCGTCTTTCCGTCCAGATCCATCCGCCGTTTTTCACCACCCCGTCGGCCCCGCCCCCTGCTCTCCCGTGCCTCTCTCTGCGCCGAGCTGCTATCCAACCCCGACACGACCGAACGCACCTGTCGATTGAGGCAAACAGCAGATCGGCGATCACAGGAGTTTGAATTCGTCAAGGAGGGTATATCAACTTACCTGCTGGATCGAACTGTCTGACAGCGGATGACGCTGAGGCGTGCGACCTGCGCTGAACTATCCTGGCCACCCCAGTTCTATGGGAGGCAGGAGAATGCAGCCCTGCCGCGAGCCCTCAACGTTGACCCAAGGGACAACAGTCCCGGTGCAGATCTCGGTGGCCGTAGTATAACTTTTAAGGCCGAAGTGGAGGGGAGTCCCATAAGTACCGCCGCGCCCCTCTCGACGCCCCTGCAACCTCCCCCTCGATGCTCTTGGCCCGGCCCCGCTCCAACTCAGTATACCAGTTTTTTGGGTGCTTCCAACATGCTCACACCCAGACCTCTCATGCACTTAGAACTTCCGTGGCCCGCACTTCAGAATGGGCAGGACAAAGAAATCTCGCCAATACCCCGAGCACGCGGAATCGGAACGGACTCAATAAAAGAGGCGTGTGCTCAAGGTCCTCGACTGCCGCGACGGCCTCTAAATCCAACGTCGCGTCCAGGTCAACGAACACCGGCATAAAATACAGCAATACAATAAAAAAAACATTTAAAACTGTTAATCATCAGATCATGA
This sequence comes from Chara braunii, assembly GCA_003427395.1. Lineage (NCBI taxonomy): Eukaryota > Viridiplantae > Streptophyta > Charophyceae > Charales > Characeae > Chara > Chara braunii. Next base: position 1,210,143 of record BFEA01000215.1, read on the forward strand.
CGAACGAGGCGAAAAGTAGGAAGCGTGAGCACAGTTTCGACGCCACCAACGATAAAACCCAAGGGGGATAGCTCCATCGGGCCCTTGACTACTCTATCCCTTCGCGCTACTCTATTACTCCAGCGTCGTCGCCGCTCGATCTCGATCCCTGAATCTCTTTGATGACAGTCTGACGCTATAACCAATAGCGCTAGGGTCAAGTCTTGTTCTAGCTCTGACGGACACCTAAAATAAGTCGATACTACTCGATGCGCAGGTCTGCCGAGACGTCTTCAAAATCGCATTGTTGTCGATGCCGCCCTTCGCACGCACACGTAATTGCAGACAAGCACATCAACCAACGAGACATAATCTTCTTAATCCTAGTTTAATCAAAAGAAAAAAAATCTGGTCGGCAACCAACGCCGACTTTCACAATCATTAATCAAAAATAAAAAGCTCACGCGCGCCTCAAAGTTGTGCGCCCCCACACGCTCTACTCTTAGTCAACCATCCAACCAACACAAACCACGGACACAGCCGCGCCTCGCACAGAATACTTAAACTTGAAACCAAACTATTTTCTGTTGTTTGCAAAAACCAGGGCGGATACCCTTGTAAGGGTATTCACGCCGATAGCTTACCGTACCATATTAAGCGACGTCCCCGTTGCTTCGCCAAATCAGAAGGCTATAAATTCATAAAAACTCCAAATGCTGACGAGAAAGAAACCAATCCGATTAGCCGACAGACTCAGGTTCGAGGTCTCCAATAATTTGTGCCCACACAACTATATGCCGCTAGGGTTTCAACCTGGGTCTCCATTGTCCTGACACTAAGACGCCAGTGTATTACGCATCAATGCTACATCATAAGTTCCAAAGACTCTCTCAAAACGTCCTCTCTCCTTTGTCATAGGCAAACGTCGGCTTCTCGTTGAGTGTCCCGGTTAGACTCTTCCTCGTAAGCAGAGCCATAACCAGGGACGTGGACCTTAAATGAGACCTTAGAAGGCACTATCGCCATCCCCCTGAAAATTCTCACAATCAAACACATATGCATATATATACTTAAATCTCATCTCAGCTCTTTCTGTAGTCTAGTACAAAAATGTTAGGTCTCCATCCTGACCCACCGTAGTCTGGTTGATCGAACCAGATCTACGGCCTACCGCATTGTTATCTTAACTGCAGTACCTTCGTTGGTTACACAACGATAGGTTTTAATCCTGATAAGCATTCAATCAAGATTTACCAAAAAGACTCGACTCATATCCCCCGCCATCCCATCGGAGTAATTCCCTGAGGCTTGCATACCCCTTAAACTCTTACCCCTTTGGTAGACGAGGGCCCGCTTCCAGGTTGTGCTGGCACACAACTATCCACTAGGGGTTGCGCCCTAAAGGTGCTAACCTTTACCGTTTAGCTTGGTCTTCCTCAAAATGCCCCAGGATTAACACAAGTGTCTGGACGGTGTGTCGCAATAGACCACATGCCCACTGCGGGACTACACAGGGGTCTGTCTCACATAAAGGCGTTTACCAGTTCCCTATGGGACAACATAGGGAGCACGACACCTTTTTCACAATCATAAACAGAAATCACCGCCAGGTTCACATGACCGTGGCCCCCTGACTTGATCAGAGATAGCAAACCACACATCTCAATGACATCTACCGATTGCACTGATTTGCAACACGCTCAATTCCATCCAAAACAATCTTTCTGGTCCTTCTCGTTAGACTTTATCAACTCAAACTTTGCTTGCCATGCCCTTAAATCTATTAACCACCTTTCATATGAAGCAGGTCTCACTCAATACGTCTTCCAGCCATCCCTCTCTCTCTAGGATAAACTTTCACACGAACTTTCATTAAAACATCTTCCCTCTATGAAGATGAGTCTTCTAATAAACAAAAGACTGCCTTCTTACAAAAGGCGTCTGTACCATAAAACAACTCAAACTAAGAGACCAACTTATGGGTCCTCATCACAACTCAACAATAAACATTTGGCATGGCAAGCATACGAGTCTCAAAGACTCATAAATCCCTGAGGATTCTCACACTTTTCACAAAACAGACTGCACTCCCTCTCCTTACACCCGACCCTATCATCCGCCCGTGCGCAGATTGCACGAGTGTACCGAAGAGTAGACAGTTCACATCCATTCATATTCACAAAACACACAATACACGAGATGTTTCTCATACATCTCTCTCACAAAATCATCACACTTCAGGATAAAACCACACATGTGAGAGTGATTGTGATCGTCATATACAAATCGTAGTCTCAGAAAAAATCTCAACTCAATATATACACTTGAGTACAATATCCCAACTCAACCCAAACAATCATAGTCTTGAATTACATTATACACATAGAGTCGAACAATCTCAACTCAAACTGGCACCAGTGGTCCAGCATCGCCCAAAAATCATAGCCTCCTTAGTCAGAGCTAAACAAAAACAACTCTGAATAAGGCATAATCGCACCCCTCAATTTGGCGGGATCCAAGTAACCCAGGACATATCCAAATACCCCACACGTAACACAAGGTCCATCATGCCTCAATCAATCATAAGCTTACAACAACCTCGAATCAAAACGTCGTGCATACTCCTCTCTCATATCTCAGCACAACTCGCATAGCAAGAGGTATAGCATACTAACTCTCGAGGGCATAGCATCATAAAACCATAAACTCCAGACTCACTCAATTTAGAGCAACTCCTATATACAACGTGTGGGCGCATTGTCGAGTGCATCGGTCTCGCACGGGGACCCTCCCGGCCGCATCACGCAGGATTATGCAGGACTTGTCGCGGAAGAGCATGTTTGCCGCTCCGGCCGAGTGCGCCAGCCGTACCTCTCACGCGCCCCTACGACAGGACAGGCCCATGCGAGGCACCGCTACCTCCACCTGTGGGAGCTGTCACCATCCCTTAGGTGGGCGTATCCCCGCCGAGCTACTGAACCACATGAGAAAGCTTTTCRTATGCAATTGCAGAGGTGGCCCARCCGAGGGCGTTTCTCGTTCGCTGTAGCATAGGGGGTACGCGCGGTCAAACGCCCGAAATCGAACCCGCACGAGAATCGCCGACACTGGGGGGCTGAAGTCCCAAGCGCGATTCTACGTCGGTCGACTAGGACGCATCACACACACCACGCGTTACACCACTTTAAGACAACAACTCACGCATACACACACACAAACAAAACAAAACACTCCAAGTCCCTTTGGTATCCGACCCATAACCTTCTGAGGTGAGAATCAGATTGTCACCTCGCGCTGGACTTGGTATAAGAGTCGCTCGAACACCCAACGCACATATATGTACATATATATAGAAATATATAGAAGGTTATAAATATGTGACGATCACTTCTCACAATCACAGTGGGATTCCTCTCAGCCATATATACTTAAGTGATCGTAGGYAGTCCAATCCAAAGTCTRAATCACCAAACATACTTGCAATCACATCAAAGATCCATATCAACAGAGCACACACTACACGGGGTCAACTTCAACCATTCTCTCCGCTCATACCCCTTTGCCTTATCCACACAAACCCCAACCTTTGTCCAACCTCCCAAAATAAAACACTCAGTCCTTTTTAAATGGCTATTCAATAAAGTCCGGGTAAAAACCCAAAAGAAATAGTTCAATCCACAGGGGCTAAGACCTTTAGGTTGAGAAGCGAGAATGAATTAGAGTAGAGTCGGAAACCGGCCTGTTATCAAAAGATAACAGAAGATTATCTTTGTAGGATCAGCTTGAAACTAGTCAAGCCTTAAATCAATCTGAATAAAGGTGACCTGCAATGCAGCACAGGCCAGTACCCAAGTCATTCTTAAGTGATCAAAAAATAATCCTACCTTTCTAACTAACCTCTGATATCTATTTAAAAATACAGAAAATTTCAGCAGCATATCCCCTAAACAGGATGGATTGCATAATCTTTCCTAGCTGAAAATACTCTAACTCTCTAAATTCCGCAAAATTTTGGCAGTGCTTTCCGTAGGAAAAGTGCCTCCCCAGAATTTCTACAAGCTCGAAAATGACTAACTCTTTCAGATTTGTAGAAATTTCGGCAGCGCTTCCCGTAGGAAAAGTGGGCTACCAAGATTTATACAAAGCTGAAAACAAAAATGCAAGACAAAACTATACAAGGGACTAACTTCTGACACCTGCTTGATAACTTGGGCTCAACATTAGTCTGCATGCCCTCTGAGTGAGACCATGAGCCAAGGCTGATCCTAACCCTCAGCAGAGTCGGTCCTATCTCACCCCAAGCTTCCCTCCCATCATCCATCTTACCTACCTATGGCTCCAACACTTGGCGAGCATCTACAACAACTACTCTATCAAAGAGAATACCCCAGAGATGACCCTCAAAAACATGCATAGGTAAGTGCAGCAACATCTCTCACCAACCCTTAGGTTCTTTTCCAGGTCACATAGTTCGTTAAAAAACCCTCGTTATTCCCTTTTTACCCTTCTTTACATAAGACATAGGGTCAGCCGACCCAACTTATGGATGCGACTGACCTGCCAATTTATATGACTGGGCCACACCAACTTATGGTGCCCCTTGGTAACACAAATATAAGTACGCATAAGACCAAACCACACCAACTTATGGTGTGACCAGTTTCTGCAAAACGATCGGCATAAGGCGTATGACCGGCCGCACCAACTTATGGTGAGGCTGGTCAGCCTGAACGTTCGGCATACACATAGAACTGAACCTCCTCAACTCATGAGGTGCTACATCCGCACGACCTATACTGAGGGTGGATGCTAAAACATGAGTGCATACGGGGAGCATGCAGCGGAGCACAACTTGCAGTACTCCAAGGCAAAGCTCATATCCATTATGCAAGAGGGGGATGAATCCGGTCTCATGTAGCGATAGGTTCATTTCTTTTCCTTCGAAGATTTTGACAGATAGAACGACTCCCCCATCTCGGCTTGCTCTGGCAGTCGTGACTCCCTCGAAGTAGACTTCATCCTCATGTAGCTGATAGCGTGCGTTTTGTTGGCCACGATAATGCTCCACCGTGTCTGTGGTCTCTAAGCCAGCCATTTCCAAATTCTTTCTTAGGTTTTGTCCAAACCTGCCCAAGCGGACAGCCATATACAGACATGTTATAGAAGTAACTGCCGAAAGCATATAGTGGAGGGAAGAAAACAGTGAGAGGGAGATGTGCAACTTCGGATTGGATGTTGTTGTTGGCAGAGGCAAGTACCACTGCGGATTAGGAGTTGCCAAGCCCAGGCGTCTAGCTAGTTAGTTGTTATGGGAAACATGGAGTGAACCTACCCATTTTTTGGAATAGATTCATTCAAATATTTTTTTGCACATCTCATCGATGGAAGTGGCACAGGGTGAGCAGCGAGGGTGGGTACTTACCTGTTAACTGATGAATTGCTCATCCTAACTGGGGAATAACCATTCTCTACCTCTTTATGTGCGTAACTCAAAATGCAGTATATCCGTCCGCGTTGAGCGGAGGATTCATCTACATTTGGGTTTGGTACTGATCGTTGGGTCAAGGGCAGCAAATGTGGCAGTTGAAGCTTGGAGAGAGAGAGAGAGAGAGAGAGAGAGAGAGAGAGAGAGAG
>BFEA01000215.1:1225718-1257238 GCA_003427395.1 Chara braunii
TTTTATTCTTGATGTTATAGAGTCGGTGTTTCTGCCGGCAAAATTTTGTGACCTTGATTAAAACTAGGAAAAGTTTTTTTATTGAAGTAACCATGGTACGTCTGCGGCATGCGTCATCGGAAGTGGTGTTGCTTTGGGCAGTGACTGGGGTGTGCGAGGGAAAGTAGAACGCAGGCGGTGACCTCCGCGCGGTAGATACGGGAGGTTGACAGTCGTAGACGGAGTCAGGCCCTATGAGCAGCGGGTGTCATAGGTCGGCAGTCACGAGCTTGGTCCGTGGGCAGAGGAGTAGTCGTGATGTATTTTGGTAGCACCGCGTGCCGTGCGGCAACAGGTTATATTGAAGTTTGCAGTGGTTTGTCTTAGCCTTGGGGACTAGCACTATTGGTAACGACATTGGACTCACAGGGCGGAGGTACAGGGATCAAGGGTGGCGACCCGTGGCAACAAGGCATTGGGGCGGTTGAAGTTGCCGAGGGGTTGAGGGCCTGGCGGGGCTATCCCCCTTGGTTTTGTTGTCAGCCCGTCCATAGGCCCGGTCGGCGGAACTAAGAGTGGTACAGGCGGTCTCCCTTACCCAGAGCACCGGTTTCCGACGTTCGTATTTTATTTTTACCTTTATTTTTATTTCTCGGTCCCGGGGCACGGCGACAACGCTGGTACCGGAGTTGTGTGCAGGGACCAGCGGGCGTGGTTCAATTGATACGCCCATGAACTGTTGAAACCACGGGCTGAGGAGGTCGACAATCCTGGGAGCCTGTTGGGTTAGCCCACGAGGCGGAGGAAACTTGAGGGGCGGGGACCCTCCGCGGGTGCACCATCCGCCAACCCCGGTCTGTTGTGAAAAGGGTTGAGTGGGAGTATGCTGTCGGGGCCGTGAGGCGCATGATCAGTCACACAGGCCTAAATGTACCAATTGTGTGGCCGCGGGACAGGGGAATTCGCGGTCACCAGCTCTTGCACGACTTGTGGATGGTGCAGTGGGACCAGCAAAGGACCATTTTGTCATTGCTGCAGACGGCCAGGGTCGTGTCCCATCTGAAAAGGGGCAGCAGTGTGTGACCTGAACCATGCGCAAGACCCCAAATTTGCCCGTCCCAAATCTGCATATTTTTGCAGGTTTGGGGTTGCGGTGTGAGCATGGCCGTGGGGGCCTGCAGTGTGAGTATGCCCTGAGYATGCCTGTTGGGRCCCAAAAGGTGGTGAACMGTGCCTGGGCGCAGTAGGGACGGGCGCACCAGGGCAGAGGCCGCTGCAGCGGCTGATCACATGGAACCCGTCTCTGCGGTCTCAAGGCTCTCACTTGAAAATTTGCTAGCACCACCAAGATCTGCAGTGGGACCTGTTCTCACTTGAGGTCATGCTGCAGACTTTGCAGCGGATCTTGTCCCCTCCTACTCGTTGCGGCATCTGAATAGCCACAACGACTGAGCATAGGGCGCAACACTTCAGCGCCGTCCATTTGAGGGGGCATACCGCCAGGTCCCACTATTTGCTGTGGGAGGTTTGAGTGTGGCCATGCCCTGTTGAGACTCAAAGGGAGGAGAAAATTGTGCTTGGGCACAGCGGGGAAGGGCGGTGGTTGCAGCAGCATTGACTGTGTTCAGCTGCCCATTTCGAATCCCTCTCCTTTCTGCTGTTTTACTTTATTATTATTTATTTTATTATTATTATTTTACCCGTTTGTTGTAGTTGGGACATGGCCCAGACACTGGTTCCGGGACTGGCAGAGGTACCCAAGAGCCTTGCTCAGTTGGTACACCCATGAACTGCTGAAATGCAGATCCAGTCCCGGATGTGATCTTGTGTGCAGCCTCATTGGGGGATTTCCCTTTGGTCCTTTGGGACATCCGTTAAAATGGGAGTGATGTAGAGAAGTTTAGCACGGCCCCTACGCAAATATGATAAAGTATAAATTGAGGGCAGGCCCTAGCTAATAGTTTTCGTTTGAAAGCTCGAAGTGCTATCAGGCCGTGAGCGGTAGGGGTGTGTTGTATTCGGGAGGAAGATGGCGTGGACGACGGAGATGATGAAAGCGAAGTGATGGCGAGGAAGAAGTCATAGCTCGCCCATTCCTTGACGGAATCGGGCAAAGTAAGACTTGAAACTGGGGTTCTGAGCCGTGGCGAAGCTGATGGCGAGGTCAGATTTCATGTAGGATGGATGGTACAGCCGGTATCGACTGTATGGACTGCGCGGGGCTATGGTGGGAGCAAAGAAGGAAGAAAATGAAAAAACGCATATCTCGCTCGTTTCCGGATGGAATCGGGCGAGGAAGGATGCTAGATGGGGGTTTTCTATAGCTGCGAGTAGGATGGTGAGGTTAGTTTTGCTATAGGATTAATAGATGTGGAGTTAGATGGATAAAGTAGTGCGCTGAGAGGGACGAGGGAGAGATGAAAGTTGATGTATGTGGTCGTTTCTCGACCACTTATTGGATGAGGAGATGTTATCCGGGGGTTCTAACGTACAGCGAAATGAGCTATGGATTCGGATTTTGCATTTGAGTCATAGATTAGCCGGTGTGGGATGTGGGGGTTGTGCCAGGGCATACGCCCAATGAGCGGACTCGGAGTAACGACAAGTTTTCTTAGTGTAATAGGAATGTATTTTCTCATGTCCTAGCGGAAGATTCACTCTCGTGTTGTAAGTTTCTAAGCAGAGCAGCAGACTGCGGGAGGCAACTGTGTATGGTAGGAAGGGAGGGGCATGCCTTTTGCTATAGAGTGCAGCAAGGCTGCGTTGATCGGGGGTCGCCGGCAAGCATGTTGACGTGACGAGAGAACGGGTAAGATAAGGGAGGAGAAGCAAAGGTGGCGACGAAGCTTACCTGGCTGTGAAGGGAGGCATTCTTGTCTCCTGGGTTGGTGCTACATCCGCACGACCTATGCTGACGGTGGATGCTAAAATATGAGTGCATACGGGGAGCTTGCAGCAGAGCACAACTTGCGCACTCCAAGGCAAAGCTCATATCGATTATGCAAGAGGGGGGATGAATCCGGTCTCATGTAGCGATAGGTTCATTTCTTTTCCTGCGAAGATTTTGACAGATAGAACGACTCCCCCAACTCGGCTTGGTCTGGCAGTAGTGACTCCCTCGAAGTAGACTTCATCCTCATGTAGCTGATAGCGTGCGTTTTGTTGGCCACGATAGTGCTCCACCGTGCCCGTGGTCTCTAAGCCATCCATTTCCAGCTTCTTTCTTAGGTTTTGTCCAAACCTGCCCAAACGGACAGCCAGATACAGACATGTTATAGAAGTAACTGCCGAAAGCATATACTGGAGGGGAGAAAACAGTGAGAGGGAGATGTGCAACTTCGGATTGGATGTTGTTGTTGGCGGAGGCAAGTACCACTGCGGATTAGGAGTTGCCAAGCCCAGGCGTCTAGCTAGTTGGTTGTTATGGGAAACATGGAGTGAACCTACCCATTTTTTGGAATAGATTCATTCAAATTTTTTTTTGCACATCTCATCGATGGAAGCGGCACAGGGTGAGCAGCGAGGGTGGGTACTTACCTGTTGACTGATGCGTTGCTCATCCTAACTTTCGAATGACGATTCTCTACCTCTGCAGTATATCCGTCCGCGTTGAGCGGAGGATTCATCTAAATTTGGGTTTGGTACTGATCGTTGGGTCAGGGGCAGCAAATGTGGCAGTTGAAGCTCGTAGAGAGAGAGAGAGAGAGAGAGAGAGAGAGAGAGAGAGAGAGAGAGAGAGAGAGAGAGAGAGAGAGACCAAGGGAGGAGAGGAAGACTTTCCTATGGGCAGTTGGAGATTTAACTGCAGATGATGCGCTGACGAAAGGGGTTGCCGTATTCTGTCCCTCTGCGCACTTAGTCGTCTTAGTTGGTGGGATGACTTGATCGGATAAATCTGCCCAGTGGAGAAGATTCCAGCTGGCTGTATGGTTGTCGGGAATGGTGTGTTACGACTGCTGAGCCCTGAAAATGACCATTTACGCCCAGATTTCCGTCAGCAAATTATCCGCAGCCTGTCATTACTGTTGTACACCGGGCTGTTGCTGCAGCTTCTTCTCGAGTTACTGCTAGATGGTTTCTTTTAGGCTTACTGCGATAGAGTGCAATTTCCGGTCCCCCTCAACTATAGATATCTACTACAAGGACCACTATTGTTAAGGGCACTCGTACTACTGAGTACTCGGGCGCAACTGCAGGGGGCCGGGGTTGTCACTGTGGCTGGCTTGCAGGGGTTGTTGGACCTGCTACTGTGGACAATACTGTGCACCACCGCTGTGCATGTGACGTCCATTTTGCTGATTTGCCAGAGTGTTAGGTCAGGTCTTTGCTGTGTGCTCACAGTGCATCTGGTTGAGCACTAACTGAGGGACTTGCCGTACYTTGTTACTGCGCCCGACTATTACGTGTGYGGTGCTGGTTAAGTATTGGCTGCTTCCATCTGCACTTCGAAAAGAGCACGGGGGGAAGGCATTTTGACCAATAACAACGGCGGTACGACTCAAAGGAGGAGTGATCAAATTTTGCGAGGTGGATTACCGTCGCGATTCRGRGCATAAGTTGGGTTTTTCAAGGGGGGGTTACGTGCTGCGAGTTGGAGGGTCATCAGGGAAGTCAACAGTTAGTGGTCTGRCTTCMGTTGACGAAGCACTTGGCAGTTTGGTTTTAAGTTAGTCACTGGCCGAGCGATATTTGACCATCATTGCGGGGCCCTCAGGCGCATCAAGGTATCAAGGCCCTCTCCTGCGAGTCTGAGAGCACCCTTCTTGTGTCTGAGAGCCTAAAACTTTTCTTTTTCTGCCTTTCTCAGTCTAAGTCTAGTCCTTTGGTTATGAAAGGAAGGCGGCAAGCGGGATTGCAATCCGTAGGTCCGCGCCAAGGCCTGTGTGGGAGGTTCACCCCACCGATTGCAAGAGCTCTGCCGGAGCCCAGGCGGGGTTCTGGAGGCAGAGAACACTCAGGTATAACCCTCGATTTACGTGTGTGATCCTATCACTAAACTATATTATCCTATTGCTATTTGACCTGACTGTAAGTATGACTGGAAAAGATAACTGTAATTCCTTGCTTGTTTGAATTCGGGACAATGATTTGCAAAGTAAACTGACAAATATGTATTGGTTTAATCAAGATTATCAGTGTGAATTCAGAAAACACAGAGCTGTCAAATATGTTGCGGAGGCTGGGCGAACGCATAAGTTGCAGGCTGCTCAGTCTTTCGCACTTGTTTTACTTGTTATTTGGCAAGCTAGCCTACCCATAAGTTGGGTGACCTAGTTCTACGTTGTATGTAATTGTATGGGCTGGCTAGGCACAACATAAGTTGTTGTGCCTGGTCATATGCCTTTCGTCGTTTTTTCAGGCATAGCATGGGCTCCTCATAAGTTGAGGTAGTCCAGTTCTTTGTGTATGCCGAAAGTTAGGCTGACCAGTCTCACCATAAGTTGGTGGAGCCTGGTCATACGCCTTACGTCATTTTTTTAGGCAGAAGCTGACCACACCATAAGTTGGTGTGACTCAGTCTTATGCTTTATTGTTTCAGGCGAGACTATTCGCACCATAAGTTGGTGTGGTCAAGTCATGAGCCGCCATCACTACGAGAATTAGAGCTTACAAGTGATACATTATTACTTATGTATATTCATGGCAGGTTGGACGTCATAAGTTGAGAGATCCAGCCATATAAGTCGGTAGCAGAAAAAGCAGAGGGAAACAAGATGAACAATACAAAATGGTGTGGCAACTGTGGGTAGGCTGACTCACCCATAAGCTGGGTAGTTGGTCCTATTTCCTTGATAACACGAAAGCAGAAAGATGTATAAAGTCTGGCTATTTTTCTTTTCTAAACATATCTGACGTTTGGGTGGGGATCCTCATGAGTCGAGGTGACCTGGCCACTCGTCTGAAGACAAAATCTGATTGTGAAACTTAGCTATTGATGTAGTTGTGTTGCGGAGGCCGTGCGAACGCATAAGTTGCGGGTTGTTCGGTCATACGAGCTTCTGGTTGTTTGGGCGGGACTAGGCTACTCATAAGTTGGGTAGCCTGGTCTTATCAACCCAGGAGACAAGAATGTCTCCCTTCACAGCTAGGTAAGCTTTGTCGCCACCTTTGCTTCTCCTTCCGTATCTTTCCCGTTCTCTCATCACGTCAACATGCTAACCGGCGACCCCCGATCAACGCAGCCTTGCTGCACTCTATAACAAAAGGCATGCCCTTCCCTTCCTACCATACACAGTTGTCGTCTGCAGTCTGCTGCTCTGCTTAGAAACTTACAACATGAGAGTGAATCTTCCGCTAGGACATGAGAAAATACATTCCTATTATAATAAGAAAACTTGGCGTTACTCCGAGTCCGCTCATTGGGCGTATGCCCAGGCGCAACCCCCACATCCCACACCGGCTAATCTATGACTCAAATGCAAAATCCGAATCCATAGCTCATTTCGCAGTACGTTAGAACCCCCGGAAAACATCTCCTCATCCAAAAAGTGGTCGAGAAACGACCTCATACATCAACTTTCATCTCTCCCTCGTCCCTCTCAGCACACTACTTTATCCATCTAACTCCATATCTATTAATCCTATAGCAAAACTAACCTCACCAACCTACTCGCAGCTATAGAAAACCCCCATCTAGCATCCTTCCTCGCCCGATTCCATCCGGAAACGAGCGAGATATGCGTTTTTCCATTTTCTTCCTTGTTTGCTCCCACCATAGCCCCGCGCAGTCCATACAGTCGATACCGGCTGTACCATCCATCCTACATGAAATCTGACCCCTCCATCAGCTTCGCCTCGGCTCAGAACCCCAGTTTCAAGTCTTACTTCGCCCGATTCCGTCAAGGAACGGGCGAGCTATGACTTCTTCCTCGCCATCACTTTGCTTTCATCATCTCCGTCGTCCACGCCGTCTTCCTCCCGAATACAACACACCCCTACCGCTCACGGCCTGATAGCACTTCGAGCTTTCAAATGAAAACTGTTAGCTAGGGCCTGCCCTCAATTTATACTTTATCATATTTGCGTAGGGGCCGTGCTAAACTTCTCTACATCACTCCCATTTTAACGGATGTCCCAAAGGACCAAAGGGAAATCCCCCAATGAGGCTGCACACAAGATCAGATCCGGGACTGGATCTGCATTTCAGCAGTTCATGGGTGTACCAACTGAGCTAGGCTCGTGGGTACCTCTGCCAGTCTCGGAACCAGTGCTTGGGCCACGTCCGAACTACAACAAAAGGGTAAAATAATAATAATAAAATAAAAATAAAATAAATAAGAATAAAGTAAAACAGCAGAAAGGAGAGGGATTCCATATGGGCAGCTGAACACAGTCAATGCTGCTGCAACCCCCGCCCTTCCCCGCTGTGCCCAAGCACAATTTTCTCCTCCCTTTGAGTCTCAACAGGGCATGGCCACACTCAAACCTCGCACAACAAATAGTGGGACCTGGCGGTATGCCCCCTCAAATGGACGACGCTGAAGTGTCGCGCCCTATGCTCGGTCGTTGTGGCTATTCTGATGCCGCAACGAGTAGGAGGGCACAAGGTCCGCTGCAAAGTCTACAGTATGAACTCAATTGAGAACAGGTCCCACTGCAGATCTTGGTGGTGGTAGCAAATTTTCAAGTGAGAGCCTTGAGACCGCAGAGACGGGTTCCATGTGATCAGCCGCTGCAACGGCCTCTGCCCTGGTGCGCCCGTCCCTACTGCGCCCAGGCACGGTTCACCACCTTTTGGGCCCCAACAGGCATACTCAGGGCATACTCACACGGCAGGCCCCCACGGCCATGCTCACACCGCAACCCCAAACCTGCAAAAATATGCAGATTTGGGACGGGCAAATTTGGGGTCTTGCGCATGGTTCAGGTCACACACTGCTGCCCCTTTTCAGATGGGACACGACCCTGGCCGTCTGCAACAATGACAAAATGGTCCTTTGCTGGTACCATTGCACCATCCACAAGTCGTGCAAGAGCTGGTGACCACGAATTCCCCTATCCCGCGGCCACACAGGCTGCCTGACAGAAGACACACAAATGGTACATTTAGGCCCTTAGCGAATCTGTGTGACTGGTCATGCGCCTCACGGCCCCGACAGCATACTCCCACTCAMCCCTTTTCACAACAGACCGGGGTTGGCGGATTGTGCACCCGCGGAGGGTCCCCGCCGCTCAGGTTTCCTCCGCCTCGTGGGCTAACCCAACAGGCTCCCATGATTGTCGACCTCCTCAGCCCGTGGTTTCAACAGTTCATGGGCGTATCAATTGAACCACGCCCGCTGGTCCCTGCACACAACTCCGGTACCAGCGTTGTCGCCGTGCCCCGGGACCGACAAATAAAAATAAAGGTAAAAATAAAATACGAACGTCGGAAACCGGTGCTCTGGGTAAGGGAGACCGCCTGTACCACTCTTAGTTCCGCCGACCGGGCCTATGGACGGGCCGGCAACAAAACCCAGGGGGATAGCCCCGCCAGGCCCTCAACCCCTCGACAACTGTAACCGCCCCAATGCTCTGTTGCCACGGGTCGCCACCCTTGATCCCTGTACATCCGCCCTGTGAGTCCAATGTCGTTACCAATAGTGCTAGTCCCCAAGGCTAAGACGAACCACTGCAAACTTCAATATAACCTGTTGCCGCACGGCACGCGGTGCTACCAAAATACATCACGACTACTCCTCTGCCCACGGACCAAGCTGGCGACTACCGACCTATGACACCCGCTGCTCATAGGGCCTGACTCCGTCTACGACCGTCAACCTCCCGTATCTACCGCGAGGAGGTCACCACCTGCGTTCTACTTTCTCTCGCACACCCTAGTCACTGCCCAAAGCAACATCACTTCCTATGATGCATGCCGCAGATGTACCATGGTTACTTCAAGAAAAAAAAATTTCCTAGTTTTAATCAAGGTCACAAAATTTTGCCGGCAAAAACGCCGACTCTATAACATCAAGAATGAAATTCATCACGCGTGTCTTAAAACTGCGTGCCCACACACACTCTACTCCCCGTCAACCATTCAGTCAATGCGAACCAAACACAACCGCAACTCCGCACGGTATACTCAACGTCTGAACAAACCTTATCTTCTGTCACTTGCAAAAAACATAGCGGATACCCTTGTAAGGGTATTCGTGCCGACAGCGTACCCTTTCACAACTCAGGGTGGTATGGTTAAAAATAAACTCAGCCCTTAAAACACAATCAACTCATCTTGAATCGTAGGAAGACATTCCTTGATGAAGGCATATGTCTTAACGAAGGACAAATATCACAACCAAAGTCAAATCAGTCCTCTTAATAAGATCCCGTCCTCGCATGACCTCACGATGTACTCAGGTTTATATTTCAACCCATACCCTCATCCGTTTCTTCAAGTTAGCTTAAGCGGCCCACACATACGTGAGGCTCATTCTCATACTCTAAGTCTCTAACCAATCTACCCTTGAGTAGATGCCAAAGCCTGAAGACCTGCTTCAAGTTATCCCTTTTTGCCTGAGGTCTCTTATGATCTGACATATACACGCAATACACTAAAAGCATATATGCACATCTTCCAACCCATTTCGTATATAGTTAAGATCCTGTAAACTAAAACATAGGGCCGAAATCACACAATCTGTTAGACGTCTACCTAGGCTCCCATGTACACGTATATACACAAACTCATGAGAGACGCACTGCGGCAAAACACAAGGGCATCCTCTATTGCCGTGCTACTGCCCGGACCTCATCCCAATCTACAACCCTGTCATCTGGATCCTGGGAGCGCATAGGCATCCACAATATTGACCATGTCCCTTAGTCCTTGACTATGGGGCAAAAACCTTTAGTCCAGGTACAGGCCATATATCAGTTCGCACGTAAAATGTTCATATCCCCATTCTCGCGTCCTCAAAGCGACTTTTGCTGCGGCCTCTACCCTTTCTTGTCCCCTGAAACACTTCTCTACTAGGAATTCAGGCAGGACGACACGTAATGGCGGCAGAAGGAAACCCAAATTCCTCGGCACGGTTGACTTCTACATGGGTCACCACTCGCTCTTCCCCTTCATGGACCCTTCTTTTTGTCCATTTTGCCGCAGCTCCCTCAACTATTTTTAATAGCCTCACAAGCATGCTCCCGTGCCCAAATGCCAACTCGACCCCATGCTTGACCCAGAATGAGGAAGATGCGTACAGGGCTACCCTTACGATCGCGCAATCTTCATCATCATTAAAGCCGGACGCGATCCAAGCGAAAACACCCACGTTCATCAATGTGCCCCACTAAGAAGAGATATACTATCCTTCCTTGACTCTCCTCGACAAGGATACCTCAAGTCAATCTTCCCTTTTAATGGGCAATGCCATATTGGGATCTTCCTTTGCATAAGGCATCCTGAGTTGCCTTCGCTCTAGTCTGGGTTCTGCTCATCACAGAAAACGTCCAGCATACGCCTTCCGTTACCGAACTGACAATCGCGTTCTATCATCCCTACCCCTGAAGCTTTGATCCCAGATCATCTTTCACAAAAAGTCATCCTTTCCAGCGTTTACAACCACCCAACTTAGAGAAAACAACAATGGTAATATATCACGATAATATTGAATTCATAGATATCAAAAATTCATAATTATAACACTCATGGAAAAAGATATTACCATAGTAACTTGACAACCATAATACTTATAATAATCAAATACATCACACACAAGCTAGTCGGCTACTCAAAGCATATACAAATATATCATAACGACAGACTTATATCAATAGGCATAACATATGGTAGGCACATTATGATCAGAGATGTGACTGCCAACAGTTAGCACTCTCAGACATAATATTGGTGAGAGTACCACACTTTACTCCCCTGGTTTTGACAGAAGTATACTGTGGCGAGGGGCAGTGTAATCCTTTTTAGAAAGGATAGCATCTTAAATCCCCGAGTCTCACTCAAGGACCAAGCCTCACTGCTTCTCCCTCTGATTCCAACATCCGTTCCTTGCAAGCCTCTGCCAATAAAAATAAACAACCCCACCATACACATTTCGGATGATGCCACCCCGTCTTGTGCTGGTGAACCCACTTGACATAAAAATAGTTGGGGATTCACCCCTTACTTTTCTGTGACCAGTAGTAGCTGCTTCCCTAATAGACCAAAGTCTAACAAGACTCAAATACTTTCCTCCTTTTCGGTAGTAGTGTAGTTATTTTATCACAGAAAATACAACAATAACACCCCACTATGGACCAGGAACATAGTTCCGGCGTGGGTCTCACTACTATCTACAAGACAATATTATATCTTCTCCAAAACCATCTCTTAGGGGAACAATAACATAGGATTGCAACCTTCCTTAGGGTGGACCTTACACATTGACCATTTCTTGAAAAGTACTTATCTCAAGAGGCGGTCACTCCATTCTCTTCTGAATCCACATCAGACGTGGATTCTGCATAATATCTCTCCCCCCTTCTTTGAGGAGCAACCCAAACACACAAACTTTAATAGACAGTCGTAAATCGATAATTGGACTTGAGACACTCATATAGATCCTTGCAGACTGAACACTTCAAGTACATACTTCATATACATAACCCATGTAAATATTTCTAACAAGGATAATTATTAAAGGAATATAATCATCAAGCACATAGCCTCACATAATCAGACGTTAATCAAGCTTACTCAGACAATATCTGACATAGAAGAATGAGTTCAACATATAACTCAATAGAAATACCCTCAGACAGTTAGTCTCAAGTCCTTAGTTCCAACTCATAGATTCAAGTGGATGGTCCAAACCTAAGAAAGGTTCAAGCGAAGGTCTAACATCAATTACCACTCATTGCCTCATCCAAGGTAAGCAAAATAATATAAGTGTTAGCTCCTTCACTGTTACTCCGACTACCACTAGGATCAGATATCCTCTTTTAACGAAAGAGTGTCATGCAAACCTACTACTTCCCGTAGTCCTTTCCATTGCGGTCATAGTACGACGCTCACTACACCCATTCACCGTTATATAAACACATCGCGTGTGACAGATCTCATACTTTCATGGCTATATAACCCAAACAACCACTTAGAACCCAGACTCCAGGATCTCAGTTCATACTTAGCCTAACCCTTCTTGAAGCCTCTCGGTGACTTCCAACTTAATAGGCCTCGTTACACATCCTCAGCCTCAATCCAAAGCCATAATAGGGACCTTATATGATCAACTCTCTCAATGGACGTTCTGCACCCGACGTCACCTTATCTTACTCTGACCATACCACCCATACAAAGCAACGTCCAAACCAGTCAACTATCGTGGTCAGAAGAGGTACTATCCCCAACTATCATCTTGTCAATCGGAGTACGTAAGAGCATAGTCAAAACGCTTATCGCTCTCGTGTCACCCGTACGGCATCAAGCGAAGTCAACTCGCACAGTCAACCTTCATCTGAAAAAACTCAATCAAACTTCTCACTTTGCCTATTTCTCACATTCCCATACTCGGATGTCGTTCCACCAGGGACAACGACAGACAACCATTATCCCCGGCAACGGCGCAATCTGTCCAACGCATCGGTCCGGCACCGCACAAGGCAGCGCGAGACTCTCCCGGCCGCGTCACACATGAGTTAGTTTGAGTCCTCGTCACGAATGTACATGGAGTTTCCGCAAGCCGCTCCGGCCGAGTGCACCAGCCTTACCTCTCGCGAGTCCCTACAACAGGACAGGGCCTACGCGAGGCACGACTTACCTCCACCTTACGGGAGTTGTCACCTCCTTTCAGTGGGCGTATCCCCGCCGAACTACCTGTCCACTTTTACGCAAGTGCCCAAGCAACGGTAGACTAACGACAGAATCTCCCCTATTCAGGGTGGATCGCCAGAATCGCCACATGTCAAAATATAATTTATCTCCTTTAAACTAATAAAATTTTGGCAGCGCTTCCCGTAGGAAAAATACCTTTCCAGAATTTAAATCAGCCCAAATATAAAAATAGTCTTTGACTTTCCAAGGTCAAATTTTGTCTAACTCCCTGAATTAACATGGACAGCACCCCTTTTTAAAAAGGAGACTTTCCAGATTTTTACTAAGTCATATATAAAATTTAAACAAGTTGAACTTTGAAAAGTCAAAATTTGACTAACTCCTCGGATTTAAAAAACTTTCGACACCGCTTCCCATAACGAAAGTAGCTTACCAAAATTTATACAAAACCAAGTATAACAAACGATCGAAAAAAATGCAGAAATTGACCTAAGTAAAAATAAAGTTAGCTCAGATAATGCAGAAATTGAACTAACTCCTATCGCTCTAGCACGTGGCGAACAACTAAAGCAACTACCTGTCAAACTGAAACTCAGACTAAGTAGATGCCTCACTCAGCCACATGAAGGTCAAACCACAATGGTAAGTACTCTCACCAACCCAAATCACCTTTGACAAACAATAGTTCATACTTTTTTAATAATTTATCCCTTTATACCCAACTTACATAGGCCATCGAGTTCGGCCATTCATCTTAGAAACAATGTTAACTCTCTGCCTTAATTATACACGAACAAGCTGCACAACTACTTCTCTCTTCTTCGGGCATATGAGTAAGCCATTCGTCTTAGAAACAATGCTTAGTCGCCCTTAACTGTTTAAATAGCCAAGTTATATATATTTCTCTGAACTTAGTCTTTAAAAGTGAGCGTCAGGCTAAGTCATTCGTCTTCGAAACAATGCTTAGCCTTCCCAAGTTACCTTCACTTATAGCTCTTAGTTATACTCTCTTGATTTTTGATAAGGCTATAGTCAGACCATTTGTCTTAAAAACAATGTCTGGTTAGTCTTGTTCTCATAAACATATAGATATAGAGTTATAGAGAAATCCTATTATTTTGTTCACATTATAATCCTGCGTCTTCAAACTTCGACGATTCATCTTAGAAACAATGTCTAGTCTTTAGCCTGAACCTCCCTCAAAACAAAACAAAAACTTAAACCCCTTCAATCAGGCAGACCCTCATAAATAAACACAGCAACCAGACCATTTATCTTAGAAACAATGTCGGACCCTTCAGAAAACAGCCAAATAAACATAGCAGTTAGACCATTCGTCTTGGGAACAATGCCTGAACTCATAAGACATGTTTAAGCACAAACAAAACTGCCTTCCTCCCATCCTTCCCCCTGATGCAACCTCTTTGTTACGATATGCTTTCAGACAAACAAAGAAACTGAAACTGCCATTATACATACATTCCTTTATTTACTCTGGTTTATGTTATGAAAGTCAAGTTAAGGTCAAAGTAGGGGTGCATGCAATATACTCAGTCAATACACAGGGCGCTGCGCAGATAGGGGTTATACTGGGTTTATAAGGGAAAGCAATGGTTACCTATGAGTTCCCTGCCTCTATAACTCCTCCCGAGTCCCGGCAGAGCTCCCGCAATCAGTGGGATGACTCCCCACAGAGTCTTGCTGCGGTCCTACGGGTTGCAATCCCGCCTGTCGCCTTCCTCTCAGAACCAATAGACTAGACTTAGAGTAAGAAGGACAGGGGAAGATAATTTAAGACTCTCAGATCCAAGCGAGGTGCACTCAGACTCGCGGGAGAGGGCCTTGTTACCTCGATTCACCCGAGGGCCCCCGCAATGGTAGCCAAACAACAATAGTTTGGTCAACGAAGTCAAACAACTCAAGTTACCTCGCTGACGACCTCTTAGTTTGCAACAGTAACCTCCTCGACACCCTTCCACTATCTCAATAGCGACTCCCTTTTTTAGGCCAAACCGCTGCTATCCAACCTAGAAGACTGTTTTGACATTACCCATGCCCTTCATGCTCAACTTCAATGCGAGCACAACGATCCGAAGTGGCTATAACAACGAAGGACCGCAGTGGAGAGTATGATGGAGGGCACAGTAAAGACAGAATATGGCGCCGTCTTGCTAACCACCGGGCCATGCAGCAGAATGACAGCCACTCCCATACACCATACCAGGCCTTCAGTCTGAAGCTCAGCCTTTCCCTCTAGTTCCTAGCAACAACTCTGATTTCTACGACAGTACCGTCCAAAATCCCAGCACCACCAGCTATGCTTCGCTGCTGTAGCCGGGTACCTAGCGAGACATCCCCCTTGGCAACCACAGTAAAGCGTCCAACTAGAAAGCCCAGTATTGCACAACAGGCAACGGTTAATTGCGGCACAGCAAAAGGCTCAGGCAACCACGTAGCACCCTGCGTCCTCCGACCTCTGCTCAGCCTGCGATCGAGCCTTCCCCCAGAACACTCTGGCCACCGGTAAGCTCTCAACCACGGCTAGCCTCATGCTACTTTCATCAGTAGATATAGGCAGAAGCAAAATGAGTGTCCCGTCTGAAGACACCGGCCCGCTCAACAACTAGTGAAGCCGCACTTGCAAGCTGTTTATCAACAACACAGCGCCATTCCCTCTGTCTGCCACCGCCAATGCTGCCTGTCCAAATTGCAAATCTTCCACGAGAGCACAAGGATGAACTCAGCTACTCACCGCGTGCCTCCGATCGGACTCCCGCAGCCAAACAGGTACGCCCTTTCGACCCTTGCCATAACTCGCCTTCGCTCCGCTCTGCCATCCTCTCCGCTGAATGCACCTGGCACAATACTGTGCCCGATACGTCTCAACTGCCTCCACACTCCTTCCCTCTTACTTTGCCTTCAGTTCCTTCCATGCCTTCTTCCTCACTTGTCGCCCCCTGGCTTCCTCATCTTATCCATTACGGCCATCACTCCCTCTTTCTTCCATAGCTCCTCCCGACTCTTTTCCTACTAACTTCTACCGTACTCCCTTGTTTACCTTTCGGAGTTGGTCATCGTGGTCGCCTCTCCCGACAACCTCTATCCTACCCCTTCACTGCCTCCACCATCGCCCGCTCCCACTAACTGCGTTCGGCCACCCACTCAGCGCAACTCACCGCTCTCAACTTTCTGGCCCTTTCGCTCCGCTGCCCTCCCTTACGTCGCATGCACCCTGCTCGTCTTTCCGTCCGGATCCATCCGCCGTTTTTCACCACCCCGTCGGCCCCGCCCCCTGCTCTCCTGCGCCTCTCTCTGCGCCGATGTGCTAGTATCCAACCCCGACACGGCCGAACGCACCTGTCGATTGAGGCAAACAGCAGACCTGCTATCACAGGAGTTTGAATTCGTCAAAGAGGGTATATCAACTTACCTGCTGAATCGAACTGTCCGACAGCGGATAACGCTGAGGCGTGCGACCTGCGCCCTACTATCCTGGCCACCCCAGTTATATGGGAGGCAAGAGAATGCAGCCCTGCCGCGAGCCTTCAACGTTGACCCAAGGGACAACAGTCCCGGTGTAGATCTCAGTGGCCGTAGTATAACTTTTAAGGTTGAAGTGGAGGGGAGTCCCATAAGTACCACCGCGCCCCTCTCGACGCCGCTGCAGCCTCCCCCTTGATGCTCTTGGCTCAGCCCCGCTCCAACTCAGTATACGAGTTTTTTGGCTCCTTCCAACACGCTCACACCCAGACCTCTCATGCACTTAGAACTTTGTGGTCCGCGCTTCAGAATGGGCAGGACACAGGAATCTCGCCAATACCCTGAACACGCGGAATCGGAACGGACTCACTAAAAGAGGCGCGTGCTCAAGGTCCTCGACTGCCGCGACGGCCTTTAAATCCAACGTCGCGTCCAGGTCAACGAGCACCGACATAAAATACAGCAATACAATAAAAAAAAAACATTTAAAAACTGTTAATCATCAGATCATGACGAAGGAGGCGAAAAGTAGGAAGCGTGAGCACCGTTCCGAGGCCGCCAACGGTAAAACCGAAGGGGGATAGCTCCATCGGGCCCTCGACTACTCTATGCCTTAGCGGTACTCTATTACTCCTGCGTCGTCGCTGCTCGATCTCAATCCCTCAATCTCTTTGATGACAGTCTGACGCTATAACCAATAGCGCTAGGGCCAAGTCTTGGTCTAGCTCTGGCGGACACCTAAAATAAGTCGATACTACTCGACGCGCAAGTCTGCCGAGACGTCTTCAAAATCGCATTGTTGTCGATGCCGCCCTTCGCACGCACACGTAATTGCAGGCAAGTACATCAACCAATGAGACATAATCTTCTTAATTCTAGTTTAATCAAAAGAAAAAAAACCTGGTCGGCAACCAACGTCGACTTTTACAGTCATTAATCAAAAATAAAAAGCTCGCGCGCACCTCAAAGTTGCACGCCACCACACTCTCTACGTTTAGTTAACCATCCAACCAACGCAAACCACGGACACAGTCGCGCCTCGCGCGGAATATTTAAACTTGAAACCAAACTATTTTTTGTTGTTTGCAAAAACCAGGGTGGATACCCTTGTAAGGGTATTCGCTCCGACAACGTATTTTAACTAGTACGATGGTAGTTGGAGATGGTACCCCGTCTGACCCTGATAGCTGACTCATTTAGGCAATGCTGTGCATGTCTGATATGGTTAAGGTGATATAAGGTGGCTTCAACATGGTTAAGTACGTTTTACTGTTGAAGGTTGACCTTATAAAGTACCTATTATGGTCGAAGAGTTATTTTAGTAGTCATGAGAGCAGCTTGATGTTTTTGCATTAGATAGAGGTTGCAGATGAGTTAGGGGGCCTATTATGTTAAAAGTCATCAAGGGACTTCGATGGGAATTAGTCTAAGGATGCTGAAAGTCATTATGAGAATGGATTGAGGTACTTGAGTGTGGGTTCTAAGTGGTTATTCGATTTATATGGTCATGGAGGTGTAAGGTCTGCCCCGCGTGATGTGTTTCAACTAGGCATATAAGGCGGCAGGTAGATGCAGGGAACACCGTGCTATGACCTCAATAGAAGAGACTACGGGGCGTAGTAGGTCTGCATAGTGACCTCTCTGCAAGAAAGATGTCTGATCCTAGGGGCTGTCGGGATAATAGTGAAAGGGGTAACACTTAGACTATTTTGCTTACATTTAATAGGGCAATAAGTTATAGTTGATGTTAGACCTTCGTTTTAACCTTTCCAGGCTTGGACCATCCAATTGAATTTATGGACTGAAGCTAAGGACTTGAGATTATTCTCTTCTGATGACATCTCTTTTTGAGTTATATGTTGAACTCATCCATATATGTCAGATCTTATCTGAGTAAGTTTGTCAAATGTCTGATTATGTGAGGCTATGTGCTTGATGATTATAATCTTTTAGTGGTTATCCTTGCCAGGAATGTTTACGTGGACCATGTATCTGAAGTATGTATTTGAACTTACTAGTCTGCAGAGATTTATATGAGCGTCTCAAGTCCAAGTATGAACTTATAGCCGCCTGTTAAAGTCTGTGTGTTTGAATTGCTCTTCAAAGAGGGGTAGAGGGATTGCGCAGAATCCACGTCAGATGCGGATTCAGAGGTGAATGGAGTGACCAATTCCTCGAGATAAGCCTCTTCTCATAGAATGGTCAATGTGTAAGGTCTACCCTAAGGAAAAGTGCAATCCTATGTTATTGTTCCCCTGAGATTTGACTTTGAAGAAGTTATAACTTTGTCTTGTAGGTAGTAGTGAAACCCACGCTGGAACTATGTTTCTGGTTCATAGTGGGGTGTTGTTGTTGTATCCCCTGAGGTAAGATAACTACACTACTACTGAATAGGAGGAAAGTATTTGAGCCTTGTCAGACCATGGCCTATAAGGGAAGTCGCTACTACATGCCAGTGAAAGGTAGGGGGTGAACCCCCTACTATTTTTGTGTCAAGTGGGTTCACCAGCACAGGATGGGACAGCACCACCCCGAAGCATGTATGGTGGGGTTGTTTGCTACGTTGGCAAGGGTCTGCAAGGCATTTGTACTGAAATCGGAGAGAGAAGCAGTGAGGCTTAATCCTTGAGCGGGGCTCGGGGATTTGAGATACTATCCTTTCTAAAAGGGATTACACTGCCCCTCGCCACAGTATACTTCTGTCAATGCTGGGGAGTAAAGTGTGGTACTCTCATAAGTATTATGTTTGAGAGTGTTAATTGTTGGCGATCCAGTCTATAATTATAACGTGCCTATTATATGATATGTCTGTCGATATAAACTTATCATTATGAAGTATTTGTATATGCTTTGGATAACTGACTAGTTTGTACATAATGCATTTGGTTGCTATAAGAATTGTTGATGTCAGTTATTAAGGTGATATATCATTTTTCCATGAGTAAATATTATTATGAATTTTGATATTTGTAAATGTGTTATTATTGTGACATATTACCATTATTATTTTCTCTAAGTTGGGTGGTCGTAAACACTGGAAAGTATGAATTTTTAGTAGAGGATAGCTTGGAGCCAAGGCTTCCAGAGTAGGGAGTGTAAAAAGGATGATTGTTAGCATAGTAACGGAAGTCGTATGCTGGACGTTTTTCTGTGATGGACAAAACCCAGACAGGGTGAAAGGCAACTCAGGATGTCTTATGCTAAAGAAGATCCCAATATAGCCTTACCAGTTACAAGGGAAGATGAATTTGAGATATATTTGCCAAGACAAATCAAGGAAGGAGAATATATCTCTTCCTGGTGGGGCATGTTAATAGACAAGGGGGTCTTCGTCTGGATCGAGTCTGGCTTTGATGATGACCGGGAGTGTGCAATCGTGAAGGTGATCCTATACGCCCCACCATAATTTTGGGTCTTGCATGGGATTCAGTTGGTGCTTGGGCATGGAAGCCTACTCGCAAGGCCCTTGAGAATAGTAGTGAGAGCTGCAGCAAAGTGGGCGAGAAGCAGGGTTCATGAAGGAGAGGCACATGTGGAGACTTGTATAAAAGTGAAACGAGTTGAAGAGTTTGTACTACCCTCATCCCCCTTGCGTGTCGTCCTGCCCCAATTTTCTTGCAGAAAAAAGTTTTGGGGGACAGGCGAAGGTAGAGGCCGCGGCAGAAGCCGCCTTGAGGACGCGAGAATGAGGACACGTACGGTATACGTGCGAGTTTATATACGGCTTGTACGTGGATCAGAGGTTTCTGCCCAATAGTCAAGGACTCAAGGATCTGGTCAATGTGGTTAACGCTTATGTGACCCCATGATCCAGACGAAAGGGTTGTAGATTGGGACGAGGTTCGGGTAGTAATGAACCGATAAAGAGAGCCCTCATATTCTGCCAAGTGTATCTCTCATGAACTTATGTGTAATCACTTTACTGCGTAGTGCGACTGTGGTGACCAGTGAAAGTTGAAACCACCACTACTGTCTGCAAATAGTTAGTTTGGAAGTTATGCCTACATAGGGTGTATATTGTTCGTGGTACCCTGAAATTAGAGCAAAGGGGGTAACTAAAGTCTAAGATCTTATTATGCAAGAAGATGGTTAGTACGATTTAAGTGTTAGTAGTTCTTGCTCTTAGCTGCCTCGAGTTTTCTTGGACTGCAACGTGCTGATCTATTGCTTGCTTGCTATGCGTATCAGGCCAGCATCGACATCATGGCCGAAGAAAGTGGTTTTGCCAAGATCCTGCTTAAGAGGAGCTCATGCCTCACGAAGGTGTTGCTGTGCGAGTCGGGACATGACTCGATGAGCCCAAATCTCCAAGCCTGTTGTTTCAGGGAAGAAATTTGTCTAGCTTCCTGCGCGATTATCATAACTTTAGTCTCGCAAAGATGAGGGATGAGAGAGTCATGTCGAGTATGCTGTCGTTATTCGTTTGTGAGAACCTGAGCAAGAAAGTGAACATTTTCGTATTAAGGTCACGGACATAGGATGAACTCGAGGGCTTTCTGAGAAAAAGATTTCCAAAAGAAGACGATCTCATTCAGCATCGCGGGATCCTTTAAACTACACTAGTTGTTGAAGGTGCGTCAACGCAAAAACAAGTAACTGGTAAATAAAGAGAAGCACAGATACTAGAAGAAAGAATTGCGCAATTGGAGGAAGTTAGGAGAGGCAAGCGGAAGACTCCGGGAGCGATATTGGATGACCCGGCAGGCGGAAATGCAAAAGAAATAGGTGGTGATGAGCGGAATCCCCTCCACCGTAAGAAGATCCCGAGAAAGTGGCCTGGTGCTCGAGGAGAATAAAGAGAGGGAGAGGGGCAATCCGAAGAAGGGGCGTGAGTACCCTAGCCTAACCAAAGCCCAACGGAAGGCAAGGAGTCGAACTTAGGTGGATTCAGACGGTGGAAGTGGGTTTGGAGGAGAAAAAGCCGATTGGAAGAAAGACATTTGCAGGCATTGTGTTAAAGAGGGACACATAATAAAGTTTTGTCGTGAAGGAAGGGTGGATGAAGCAAGTGGCTTAATAATGACTAATATTGAAGGGGATGTATTTGATAGAACTGGGAAGTATATCAAACCGACCATCCCTGGCGGAACGCAGAAAGAGGTTTTGCGGCGAGATGGAACGTCTAGCACTCCCTCTTGACTGTGATTGTGGAGGGAATGGAGATGTGTGAGAAGAACCTAGAGATTTGAGTGAATCACAAGCGTAAGCAGGGAAACCCAATAATGTAACTGTGTTTAATAGCACAGAGGACGAAGGGAAGGGATTTCGCAATAATGATCCGGTAAGATAACTCGAGTCATAGACAGGAGGTATGAGTGGTTTAGGGTGGAATCCTAACACGATAGTTGTATATGGGGGGTATGTTAGGGCTGTATCAAGTCGCGTTGTCGAGTGCATCGTCCTTCACCTTTTCTCCTGCCGATGTACAACTCCGAGTTCGATTCCTTAAGGAATCAATTTTGTTTTTTTGGCCATTTTCTCGATTTATGCATGTCATCCTTGCACAGGGGTCATGTTGCAATCGCGCGACCGTTTTCGGCTGTAAGATTTAACGATCTCGCGACTGAAAATAGTTGCGCCTCATGCTCATGTGGTGGGCAGCTCCAAAAAGGAGCTAGCCCAGGTAGAGTATCACGAGGCTCGATCCCAGCATCAGCTGGGTGGAAGTCGAATGTTTTACCTACTGGGATAGCTCCTATCGCGGGAGCTATACCAGCCGCCCTTCTATTTGAAGTGTTGCCGCCCAGTAGGTTGCCTGTGTTTCAGGCTAGGCAGGTGTTGTCTGCCTATCCCTTCCAAGTGCAGGCCGCACCGCCACGTGGCCAATTGGGTTTGGCTTAGTAGGCCAGGCAATCCACCTTTTTTGTCCGTGGATTCGCTGTCGGGTCCCTGACGGTACGTTCTCTTTGAAGTGACACGACACTTTAGCCGTGCTAGCCCTTCTTATTGCCGCCGTACCCCTGACACAGCTAATTTTTTGTCTTTCTGCTATGAATCACGCGGCTTAACAGCCGCGCGACCAAATTTTAGTTAAAACAATATTTTATATTAGTGTTTTCACCGCCGTCTTTCTCTTCGGCCTTGTCAGAGCGTTTATCTATACCGTCTACCCTTGCCGTTATGTCTGTCGGCAGATGGACAATTATATAAAGTTTTATCCAAATCGCGGACGAGTCGGAACATTCCAACAATATTTCCATTATATCAGACCAATTCTTATAGGACTTACATCAAAATTCAGACATCGTCCGACGTTGAACATACAGGGCAGATACCCTTGTCAGGGTTTCTGTCCCGACAACATTATTGGAATGCCACGAGCAGGTAAATCAACAAAGTGGCTTTAAGGGCGTTGTTACGTAATGAAAATTTGTTCCACTAGTGTATTTGAGTAGATGTGGAGACCTCTCTAAGCTATAACAGCACGTAGGCTTATCATTGAGAGGAGAAGGGTTGAAACTTATTTTTCGTCTAGGGTAAGATCGTAGTATCTGTATAAGAGGTGTGAGAGGCTTAGGGAGTGACTTCGGTGTGTATGAAATATAGACTCTCTAGCATGAAAGTATAGTATGTGAGATTTGTGTAGAACACATTAGTAACGCAGTGATTGCCTTGTGTGTTTTGTGTTACTTTTCCGATATTTTGGAACGCCTTAGGGTTTAGTTGACTCCCCTCAAGTTAGGAAGCGTGATTACATCATGATCAAGACTGCTTCAGTCTAGCTCTGGTCAGGAAGACCACGACTTATGTATGATACCGGTGCCAGTTTGAGTTGAGATTGTTCAATTATATGTGTATATGTGTAATTCAAGACCTTATTTGATTCACTTTTGAGTTGGGATATTACACCCCTGAGTATATATTGAGTTGAGATTTTACGTGAGGTTATTTCTTGTATATGACGATCACAATCACTCTCACATGTGTGGTTTTATCCCGATGAATGGTGGTTTTGTGTGATGGATGTATGAGAAACATCTCGTGTGCTGGGTATTTCTTGACTATGAATGGATTTGAACTGTCTACTCTTCGGTATACTTGTGCGATCTGTCCACGGGCGGGTGATAGGACCGAGTATAAGGAGAGGGAGTGCAGTCAGGTTTTGTGAAAAGAGTGAGGATCCTAAAGGGTTTATGAGTCTTTGAGACTCGAACGCTTACCATGCCGAATGTTTATTGTTAAGTTGTGATGACGGCCCATAAGTTGGTCTCTCAGTTTGAGATGTATTATGGTTGAGATGCCTTTGAGTGAGACGACAATCTTTTGCTTATTTAGAGACTCATCTTCAAAGAGGGAAGATGTTTTAAAGAAAGGGCGTGAGAAAGTTCATTCTAGAGAGGGAGGGATGACTGAGAGACCAAATGAGTGAGACGTCCTTCAAATGGAAGGCAGTTAAAAAATTTAATGGCATGAAAAATTGATTTTGAATGATAAAGTCTGACGAGAAGGACCAAGTTTTTGTTTGGTCATTGGTGAAGTTTTTTAAGATGTCACAAGATTGGTTCATTTAAGAGATGTCATTGAGATGTGTGGCTTTCTTACTCTGATCAAGTTGGGAAGTCACGACCTGTGTTGTCCCACAGAGGACTGGTAAATGTTTTTTTATGTGTGAGAGACCTTTGCGTAGTCCCGCAATAGACTTGTATTGTTGCGACACACCGTCCAGTCACTTGTGTTAATCTTAAGACATTGACATGAATATGAAGCTAACGATAAAGTTTAGCATTGCTAGGGCACAACCCCTGGTATTGGTTGCTGACCGGCGCAACCTGGCAGCAGGCCTACGTCTTGCCAAGGGAGTAAAGACTTAAAGGGGTGTGGCCACCTAGGAGGGTTTTACTCATGCGGAACGACGTGGGATAAGAGTCGAGTCGATTGGGTCTTTTTGAGTCCTGATTGAATGCTTATCAGGAGAAAGTCTATCGTGGCGCAACCTGCGAGGGCACGACCGCTAAAATAACAACGAGGTGGGTCGTAGATCTGGCTCGATCACCCAGACTATGGTGGACCAAGATGGAGACCTGACCTTCTTGTACTAGACTGCAGGAAGAGTCTAAGATAAAATTTATGTATATATATTTGTTTGATTGTGGCAACTGTTGGAGGGAGACAATAATGACTTCGAAGCTCTCGGTTAGTGCCCGCGTCCTTAGTTATGACCCTGCTTGAAGGGTAGAGACTGGGGACACTTAACGAGAAGTCGGCATTTGTCTAGGAAAAAGGGGAGAGGACGGTTGAACGGGCCACTGAAACTTATGTTGTAGTACGTATGTCTAGTACACCGGCGTCTTAGTGTCAGGACAATGGAGACCCAGGTTAGAATCCTGGCAGCATACAGTTGCATGGGTATGGATTGTTGAAGGCCTCAAACCTGAGTCTGTCGGCTGATCGGATTGGTTCCTTCCTCGTCAGCATTTGGAGTTTTGGATGGATCTATAACTTTTTGATTTTGTGAAGCGAAGGGGACGTCGCTTAATATAATCCGTACGAAGAGCCGCCGCCCACTCTCATCTTTCGCTGGACCGACATACATGCGACGTAAGCATGCAACCTCAACATGGGAACAGTGGTGACTGGTCAAGGGGCATACTTAGGCAATCATCCAGAGGATGTATCGGATTTTGATGACCCTCAAATTCCGTGTCCAAAGCGCTTCCTATGAATGCCCTTAATCAACACTTTTTTTTTCCCACTAAGAAAATCAATACCTTCTCTCTTTTGCCCTTGACACGAAACAGACTGAAAAGGCCAACAGTTGAAGAATTGGGACACGAAACGTCGAACAAAGACGAACAACTATTAGTAGTCGTTTGTAATTGCAACTGTCGGTTATGGCAGCTGCACGGGGACTTCTAACGACGACTGATGGACCTTCTAGCAGGGCTTCAAGACTCACGAAGAAAATTGTTCCGAGAAAAGTTAGGGATACTAACTCAATAGTAGGAGTTTTTATATTAAGCTCTGGAAACGATTGAACTAAGGATTCATGCATGTTTACCCCTAATTCCGGTTAGATATATTTAGGAGAGTCTTAGTGTGAGTATAATCTGAGAGGACCAGTAGCGGTAGCTCGTGAAAAGCAGACCCCGCCTTCTCATATGTCCTTCACCTCCAAGTCTCTTCCTGGTCTTGTAGCGTACAACAGTCCATCCACGATTGCCTCGAATATACAGTATCCAGTCCACATAGGTGGTACTGGTGCTGGAAATCTGAAAAAATGACCACAAAAATTTGTCACGTTGTTGTTTAATTGCATAGCTATAAGACTTACTTATGCGTCAGCAAACCTACGAGCGCTCAGCACTTGGTTTGCTACGGCCCTGTTATTCGGGACGTGCTTCAACGTTTTCAAGGTCATTTTCCGCTGCCTTGTGGCCAAGGCGAGATCCCCTGTATCCCGAATTCTTTGTTTTGCACGTTGATCTTGTAGTCTACGATGAGGAATGAAGAATCTAGGTAAGTGGGTCCCAACCCCCGCCTTTTTGCTAGAGCAAGAACCTGAAACAAGGTAGAAAGAGAAAAAAGAAAAAACAAGGGTGATTGAAATATTGAGTGCTAATGAAACTGTCACTTGCTCTCTGTTTACAAAAGGGAAACCAATCAAAACACTCAAGTCGGATCCTAAAGCCTGAGATTGGAAAGCAAAAGGGAAAAAATGGGATAACATATGTTTGTTGGATTACACACAGCAGATCGGGTATCATATAATAATTAGAGTAAAATATTCTTTAAAAAGATCAAGAACTAGATAGTCGTATTTGCTTCCCGAATTAGACCATGTATCTCTCACGAAGATGACACACGTGGTCAACGACACTTCGAATCTTCGCTGAAACCTGCGTAGCACGGCGAACGTGTTCGCGCCCCTTCATGTTCGCGCGAACAACTCGCGAACATGTTCGGGCGAACATAATTTTTTTCAGTAAAAAAAAAAAAAAAAAAAAAACGATTTTTAATTTTTAACTCATGATTGGCTACGGATTTGAACATGGCTCCAAGGCAAAAGTTGCTTGTATTATTATTTTACATAACATATATTTGTTTCAGAATTTTCTGAGAACTTTTTTTTTTTTTTTTTTTTTTTTTATGTTCGCGTTCAGAGGGTTTGGGCGCTTGTTCGCGTTCGCCTCCGAACGCGAACACGGTGCTACGTAGGCTGAAACTAATTCTGAACTCGATATCTTTCAACATTTTTGAAGTTTTTCGAAGTAGAGTTATTTCAGACGTGCTGCAAATGCGGAATACCTCTCTCTACGTTGAATCAATCTTAAAAATGTTCAGCTTTTTCCCCCCTGTCTGAGTGTATAGAAACGCTGAAGATTCTGAAGATTCTGAAGTGGTGAAGATGCTGAAAATTATGAAGTACACCCCCTCTATCCGAGTGTATAGGAACGTTGATGATTCTGAAAATTGTGAAGTGGTGGAAACGCTGAAGATTATGCCCCCCCCCCCTCCCCCTGTTTTGTTTTTTTAAGGGGGGGAGTTCCGAATCCTCAACGTTTTCACCACTTCAGAATTTTCATAATCTCCAGCGTTCACCCCCCTGTCTGAGTATGTAGAAACGCTGAAGATTCTGAAGTTTCTAAAGTGGTGAAGATGCTGAAAATTTTGAAGTACACCCCCCTATATCCGAGTGTATAGGAACGCTGAAGATTCTGAAAATTGTGAAGTGGTGAAAACGCTGAGATTATAACACCCCCCCTCCCCCTGTTTTGTTTTTTTAAGGGGGGGGGAGTTCCGAATCTTCAACGTTTTCACCACTTCATAATTTTCATAATCTCCAGCGTTCACCCCCTTGTCTGAGTATGTAGAAACGCTGAAGATTCTGAAGTGGTAAAAATGCTGAAAATTTTAAAGTACATCCCCCTCTGTCCAAGTGGGTAGGAACGCTGAAGATTATTAAAATTGTGAAGTGGTGGAAACACTTAAGATTCTGAACCACCCCCCTTCCCCCTATTTTGTTTTTTTAAGGGAGGGTGTTCCGAATGTTCAGCGTTTTCACCACTTCACAATTTTCAGAATCTTCAGCGTTCGCCCTCTTGTACAAGTGTGTAGAAATGCTGAAGATTTTGAACATTCTGCAATGGTGAAGATGCTGAAAATTCTGAAGTACACCTCCCTCTGTCTGAGTGTGTAGGAATGTTGAAGATTCTGAAAATTGTGAAGTGGTAGAAACGTTGAAGATTCCGAACCCCCCCCCCCCCCTCCCCTTGTTTTCTTTTTTTTAAACGGGGGGGTTGCGAATCTTCAACGTTTTCAACACTTCAGAAGTTTTAGAATCTTCAGCGTTTACCCCCCTGTCTGAGTATGTAGAAACGCCGAAGATTCTGAAGATTCTGAAGTAGCGAAGATGCTGAAAATTCTGAAATACAACCGCCTCTTTCCGAGTGTATCGGAACGCTGAAGATTCTGAAAATTGTGAAGTGGTGGAAACAGTGAAGATTCTAACCCCCCCTCCCCTTCCCCCCCCCGTTTTATTTTTCTAAGGGGGGGTTCTGAATCTTCAGCGTTTTCACCACTTCGGGATTTTTAGAAACTATAGCATTCGCCCCCTTGTGCAAGTGTATAGAACGCTGAAGATTTTGAAGATTCTGAAGTGGTGAAGATGCTGGAAATTTTGAAGTATACCCCCCCTTTATCTGAGTGCGTAGGAACGGTAAATATTATGAACATTCTGAAGTGGTGAAAACGCTGAAGATTCTGAACCCCCCTCTTGCACTCTACCCGAGTGTCCGTGCCCAACTGTGTATAAAAGTTGAACGTTCAGACTATAAATGTTGAATATTCGTATGTCCGTTAACCTTCACTCGAGGGCTCAGACAATCTATTCAAATTGACCAGAGAAGAAAGGTTATCAAATCAGAGAACACGAGAACAGACAAAAAATGGTTTTCGAACACTTGGTATATGTTCTGCTCGTTGACACATATCAGTGCGGATGACACAAATGGTTGTTTCGCTCCTAGCGAACCATTAGTAGACAACTTCTCGCTCCACTATGGTCTTATTCATAGTAAGAGCTTGAGTAATTCCCAAGCTATTCCTTGGTTAAGGATTGCCACCTAATCAAGCAGATCAAGTCGATGCAAAATAAAATACACTCAAATCGAATCGAACAAAATCAACCTCATTGAATCTAATTAGTTTCGTCAGTCGATTAATAGACTATGCTCAACCAAACACCCAATATCCGATATTCCCACAATCACATCATCCAATCCAACACGGTTGTTCACCATCACCATCACCGGTCTAGCCTCTTTCATGATTCTTTCACGTACAAGGACTACCTTTCTTTCTTCTTATCCTTCATTTCTTTTTCCACCCCCCCCACTCCGTGTTATTCGGGCCTTTTACTTCCTTTTTCCTGTTCTCTTCCTATTTTCCGCCCTGCGGCGCGACTCTATTCTCCCGGGAACTTACCGTTAAAATTCCGTATGATTTGTTAGCGAATCGCCCAAGCCCAAATAGTCAATCAATTGATTTGGTTAGTCAAAATATTGATTTGATTAATCAAGACAGAATCCCTCATGGAACAAACGTCAGGCCTTTGGCAATACAGTTGTGCAACCGTTCGCTGGCGATTCGTTATTGATTGGTTGATAAAAGAACAACTTTGCAGACAACTGCAAGGTGGGGCTTTCACTAGTTGTGGCAAACCAAGGGTGGGACTCTCACTAGTTGACGATCATTGAGTAGCCCACCGACCGTTGCGCTCGCAATTATGGCAGTTGTCCAAGCACAGGAGCTTCCTTCCGATGTGAAAAGAAGGGGACGATGGGCAAATAAGCCAATAGTTGATTGATTCTGTGCGAGGGAAAGAAGAGGTAACCATCACACTAAGCTGTCCGGATTCGCTAGCATTCCACTGAACCGACAGTTTCGAGACGTATAACAGTGATCGTGTCGCACACTGGACCACCACATGTACAACGGATCGTATACTTGGCAGCTAAACGACACAAGTAGGCAAAAAAAAAAAGCAAAATGGCAGAAAACGGGAAACAGAGACGCAATGGATCAACCGCTACGTATTGTCGCCCCCCACTCTCTCCTTTCATTGAACCGACATACATGCGACCCTAGCATTAGA
This sequence comes from Chara braunii, assembly GCA_003427395.1. Lineage (NCBI taxonomy): Eukaryota > Viridiplantae > Streptophyta > Charophyceae > Charales > Characeae > Chara > Chara braunii. Next base: position 1,255,022 of record BFEA01000215.1, read on the forward strand.
ACAATAGTGATTGGTCTAGGGTCATACTAGGGCATTGAACTAGAGGATGTTTCGGACCTTGATGACCCCCATATTCCATGTCCAAAGCGCATCCTTAGAGTGCCCTCGATCAACACTTTTTTTTCTCACTAAAACAATCAATACCTTCTCTTTTTTGCACTCGACATGGAGTAGACTGAAAAGGTGACAGTTGAAGAGTCGGATCGGGGAACGTGGAACGGAGAGAGACACCTATTAGTAGTCGCGTGTAATTGTGACTGCCGCTAACGGCGACTGCACGGGGACTTCTAACGACGGCTGATCGGCCTTCTAGCAGGGCTTCAAGACTCAGAAAAAAAATTGTTCTGAGAAAAGTTGCGTAGACTAACTTTACAGTAGGAGTTTTTCTACTAAGCTCTAGACACGGTTCCAATAAAGATTCATCCATGTTTAGCCCTAATTCCGATTAGATACATTTAGGAGAGTCTCAGTGTGAGTATAACCTAAGACGCCTAACAACGGTAGCTCGTAAGAAGCAAACCCGTAGTTGTTCCCATATGTTCTTCACCTCCGAGCCTCTTACCAGTCTTGTAGTGTACAACAATCCATCCATGATCGCCTCGGGTATACAGTATCCAGTCAACGTAGGTGGTACTGGTGCTAAAAAATATGCAAAAATGACCACAAAGTTTTGTCATGCTGTTATTTACTCACGTAGCTATAGGATTTACTTGTGCGTCAGCAAACCTACGAGTGCTCAACATGTGGTTTGGTACGACCCTGTTATTAGTTGACGCAAGGGCTTAGGGACGTGATTCCACATTTTCAAGGTTATTTTTCAAAGGGTATAGGATTTAAGAATACCTAAATAAACGAAAATTTCACGGGTTTTAGAGTCAATGGACAAAAGATAACTTCCTGTTTAGCTGCGACCCAATTCAAAGCAAAAAGATAAAGAATGCAAGGTTGAGAGACAGGAGATGAAAAACTTACAAGGAAACTCTGTATCAACTCTTCAAGCATGAGATATACGATACACTATATGAGTGTTTATGACACTTTTTCAAACCTCCTGCCGAAAGCATGTAAACTTTCATCGTCTCTCTGTCTCAACATCTCCAAGTCCTTGATAGTGTATCGTATATCCTTATCTCTAGGGCATCTGGCGAGAGTTTTCTCGGTCACATGGCACACCCTCTTAGCGAGGCGCGCAATACTCTGGTACGAAAACATCAAGGTGGTCTAGTAGAGGAGTCAATCTCCTATCGCGAACCGACCTAACCCTTGCGAATCAGAGTCGGGCCTAAGCCAAACTAACTATCCTCAATCGGGTAGATGCACCATAATAGGCGCGTTGTCCAAAACGTTGACTCCAAAGGCAACTTCTATGAGGTTACTCACCCTAGAGAAGACCCTTTTCACTCATCAGAAGACCCTTGACCCCCAAAAATATCCACAAACATAAAATACTATTAACGGGGAATTATAATATATTTTAAATTTTAAAAATAACTTTTAAGAATTCATTTTGAATAATATACCGTTCTTAAATATTTTTCAAAAAAACGTAAATAAGTTTTTCAAAAATTTTAATAATAAAAAATACATTACTCCTAAATTAAAATAATATTACAAAATGAAAGCTTACCACGTATTTTTACAAGCGGCTACTATACTTCGACCAGCAAAAGAAAAATAATCAAGGAAAATAATTATCGCTAACAGAATGACAAGAAAAATTTAGACAGCACTCCTTCCCCCCACTTGGGTTTATGAGGATAAATGTTAAACTGTTTTTTAATCAAATAGAAACCTAGGAAAATTTTGCCAACATTTCCCCACCCCACTAGAGGTCGGGAAACGTAATAGCTACGTAGCACACCGAACGTGTTTGGAAGTTTTTCGAACGTCCGAACACGTTCGGCCGTTCGCCCGAACAGGAAGCGAACGCGTTCGCACGAACGGCTTTCGGAGGCCTGCGAACGCGTTCGCCCAGCGGGCGTTACCGCCCCTCCGAAGGGTCTGGGGGGTAGGTGGGGGCCCTGGGGGGGTGTTTGGGGGGCGGGGTTGGGCGGGCGGTCTGACGGGAAGGGGCAGTCGGGTCCCCTATTCGAATTCGAACGAACAGTCGGGCTGCCCCACTGCTCGTCGCCGCGCAACATTCGCCATCGGAGCAGCGAACCCCCTGGTCGGTGTGCCTCCTCCTCCTCCTCCTCCTCCTCCTCCTCCTCCTCCTCC
>BFEA01000215.1:1306302-1326160 GCA_003427395.1 Chara braunii
AGGTCCAATCCGTAGGCCTTCGTAGGCTGAAGGTAAAAGCAGGGCCAGGCCCAGCGCTGGTGCAATGGAACCCATATACAGTCTCAGCGGGACCTGCCACTGAAACCTGCTGTAAAAATAAAGCCAGATACTTCCGTATGGCAGGTACTYATACCAAACCTGTCACTTTTGCGCTCCAAAGYCAACCACGGTACTTAAAAGCAATTGTATTATACCAGTTACCAACACAAAAGCCRAACCGCGGTCCMGCTGTTGCTCCCAACACCCAGTTACCATGCTTGTTCCGTATCTGTCCCGGATCAGAATGTCGGGCCGAACCAGAAATAGCCTCTTGACAATTCTGAGCTGTCAACACCGAACTGAGAATAAATCACTGCGAACCTGAAAGTGATGTAGTGATGTGTATCATACYGATGCCGGATACCGTAGAAAACTGAAAAACCAGGGTAGTAYCGAACCTATTCCGGACCTGAAGCAAACTGCCGCCAAGGTTCCAMACCTGGAAAAACTGTCGTAGTGGCCCCGGTCCTGAGAATAAATCACCGCAGCTGTCCCGAACCTGAAAATAAGTCACCTTAGTGAAACAGYTGTCACCGGGCCTATACCGTACCTGAAGCACGTCAGACACCGTAGGACCTAGCCACCCCGTATCAACCCTCGTATCCGTACCGCACCAAACACCATARYCGACCCAAGGCAGCACMTGTCCATGCGACCCCCGCTCTCAGAACATCCCAACTGCGATAAGGTTAGTAATCAAGCAAACCAGCGAAAACGACGCAGGGAGCCTCGGTCATCGRCAGTAGTGGAAACTGATAAAATTCGGGGAAAATGCTCAATCCGGGGTCAGGGCTGATGGCGGGTGACCAAAGCGAAATTAGCCCAATCTCCCAATAGTCATGGGTTCCCGTCCCTTTTATCRTTTTTAATCATTCTCCCCTTTCCTTAATTCTGTTGTCGGAAATAGTAAATTAATCGTAAGTTCCATAAAATTCAATCCCGGGAAAGTTTAAATAAATGACCGAATTCCTTGTGTTTCTTTTCTCTTTTACGATTTTTAATTTTTTTTCTATGTTTTTAATTTAATTGTCGGGAAAATAAAATAACAACGGTATTCCCCCTAGAATTAAATGCTGTGAAAAAATGAAGAAATTAGGGGATATTATGTCTTTCCCTTCTCGCCTACTGGTCCTAACCCCTCTTCCCACCTTTAATTATGGTACTAAAATAGACAAAAATTTGAGGCCCCATTTCGTCCCGGTTGTATGCTGCAAAAACGTTGCGGCGAGGTCAACTCCCTTGATGCCTCTCCGCGGCAGGTCAATCCCGGTCTAACCCTCGGAACGGTCGGAAATGGCAGTCCCTAAACATGCGGGGTCCGGTCACCCATCTCGCCATCTTTGAGGGTTACTCATAAAGCTCAGTGCGCCCAAAATCAGGGGTGCCCTGAGTTCCCCTAATTTTTGCTGCCTGGTCATACGAGACTTCCATCAAAACACGGGTTTGCCCATGAGCCTAAGTTGCAAAACTGCGGATCTCAGGCGGCGCACTGCCTGTGGTCGCCTGACAGCGTTGCCCTGGCTTCCCATCTTACGGATCTAGCTCCGACTTCCCTCACTTTAGGAGTCATTTGCATGATTCCCTTACCCATCATTTTTCTACCTTTCGCCGACCCTCACGCCCTAGTTAGGCAGCCCCGCATGCTTCATCTAGGTGTACCCAGTATAGCGGTCCCTTGTTCCCTTGCATGGTCGACCCTCCATAGCGGTCACCCCATAGTCGAGCATTACCTGCCCTGATGGTCTATCTGTTAGGGTCATTGGTTCTGTTCGCTCCCAGTTCCCTACCCTCATTGAGCCTGATGACATGTGTTTTCCCCTGTCATTATGTGTGGATGCCCTTAGGAGTTTTCGACCCCTATGCTGCATTCGCCACCCTCAGAGACCATCCCACCCTTTGGTGTGCGACACACTTCTCATGTGACATATGGTTGTCTTGTTGATTGCTTTGTTGCTCTCAGACTGAGGCTACTGCCTCCCACGTTTCTAGGATTTAGCTGCTCTGCTTTTGCTGTTCTTAGGACTTATACACTAGTCAGTTGTTACCAGACTGAGGCTAGTGCCTCCAACATTCTAGGATCTAGTTGTCACTACTTTTTGCTTTCCTAGGACATGTATGTTAGTTAGTGGCTCCTACTTTCACTTAGGCTGTTAGCTGTGACATTGTTGTTTTGTGACATTTTATATCCTAGGTTGCATCGCATGGACTCAGCATGGATCTTGCTCCGCATCCTAGACTACTCAGGTTTTCTTTTCTTTGGTAGAGTTCCGCTTCTTGGCGGAAGCATGTTTGTATCTAGGCGATCCATCACAGGCCGAGGATCGTGTAGCGGACCCCGGGTTGGCCTGTGAGACCAGCCCCTTGGCCTGTTCTCATAGGCCTGTGTTATATTCGGGGTAGGCCAGTCCAGGCCGGTACCTCTGTCGGTACCAGCCAGTCCAGTCCAGTCCCGTCAATCCGCTGGGGTATACCCCAGCCATTGTCTGTTTTCAGTCTCATTCCTCACCTCAACATTTTGAAGTACGTGCGTTGGAGTCTTGCGTGGGGAGCTGCGTTGTGCCAGCTTGCTCCCCCCTTCTTCCTCCATCTCCATCTCTGTCACTAGCGGAGCACCACACCTGGTGGGTCCGCTACACTCACTTTTCTACTCGAGCCCATCCTGAAAGTATCTAGTTGCGTTTACAGGCAGACACACTCCCTCACACACAAATGATCCCTTTCTATCTCCCCTTTTTTCTCGCTCACTCTCAAACTCACTCTCTCACTTACACACCTAGTCTCTATTATCTCAAAATCTCACTCCGTTTGCCTCCCTCTTGCACTGCACTTTCACTCTCTCCCTCTCACGTCCTCACTCACGCTCACTCTCTGGCTCTTCTTCGCTCCCTTTCACTCTCTCTTTCGCTCCCCTCCTTTCTCGTGTGTCCTCACTCCCAACTGCCTGTGAGCTTGCATGGCAGCGGTTCGTGCGACAATTACTCTGGCGGTCGTGCTAGCTCACTGCGTTCATCCTAGTCGCTTGCTCTCGTTCGCCTTGGGCACCCAACTTCCCCAATGACATGCTTTTTCAACATATTCTTTCCTCTCTTCTTTCACGTTCCCCCGTACTTATTCTCTCGACGTGTCGTCCGAGTATCTTCTGACCGCAACCTTGATTTCCTCGACTGACTCGTGCACCTGACTCACTATTCCTTCCCGAGCTCACATGCACGACAGTAGAGACCAGGTTTCTCATACGGTTACTCCCGTAGATCACGGAGGTTGCGGTGCCCCAGTGTTTGCTCTCTCTCCTTGTTTTCTATATTTTTCCCTCTCTAACGTCCCCTTTAACATCTCGACATCGCCTTTAACCTTCACATACCCCGTCTGCGCCAGCGTGTTTTTCAGACTACTTGTGTGTGATCAAGCAGCTCGAAGCGCCTGTAACCGACCAAACAACGTTAAACATAGGCCGCTTGGCTCGCATCGTTCACCTTGTTCGTCCCTGAGGTCCCCTCCTTCCTTTTTGCTGGCCTCGTCTATACCCGTACAGGTTCGCTATCTCTGTGGTGTCCATGAACGTGGTATCTTGAAACAACCTGGCCGCAGTACTAGTGGGTGTAAGCCCTTGAGACTAAATTCATACATGAACGTTGTCGAGCGCATCGGTCCCGTACAGGGCGGGACACTCCCGGCCGTGTCACGCAGGAGTTGGTTTACTCGCGATACTTAAATGGATCTTCCGCACCCGCTCCGGTTGAGTGTGCCAGCCATACCTCGCGCGAGCCCCTACGACAAGATAGGGTCTACGTGAGGTACAACTTTACCTCCACCTGTGGGAGTTGTCACCTCCCTTCGGTGGGTGTATTTCCGCCGAGCTACCAGTCCACAATACAAAAGTTAATCAATTGCAATCGCAGAGGTGGGTCAGCCGAAGGCGTTTCTCGTACGCTTTAGCATAGGGGGTACGTGCGGTCCCACGCCTTTATCGGACCTGCACGTGAACCGACGCATTGGGGGGCTAAAGTCCTAAGCGCGAATCGTCGTCGGTTGACTAGGACGCATCCCATTCACCACACGTTACATCTTTCTGAAGACATAAAATTAAAAACACACTCAAAGCAACGCAACAACACTCCTAGCCCTTCTGGTGTCTAACCGATAACCTTTTGATGCAAAAATCGGTTAGGCGTCACGCGGGAGATTTAATAAAAAATTGCGCGGACGTAGGGCCTCCTCATATCGGTTAGCAATCCAGTCTTACACAAGCAGTTGAAACGATGACATACTATGTAGTACCCATAATCACGTGATCCTCGATAATCTCGAGGATTTCGTTCGACACTCAAGTGTCGCCTGACACGCGCCTTGAGGGGTTAATCTTTCGACGCTAGACAACTGCGAAATGCGGTTGAGAACCACACCCTCATCTGCACCCTGTGGAGAGTGGGTGTTACACAGGTTCATACTTGTGGTGGCAGTCGTCTCGTATCTCCCTGGAGACCAGTTCCATCATGGAGAGAAATAAAGGGGTTTGACTTTGATGGCTTCCACTGACTACAACGTCAACTATAATAATTCTAAAAAGCAAAAGGGTAAAGGGGGAATCTCTCTTTTCTCTCAAGACAATAGTCTGTTTAACCATTACATATGGTCGCAGTAGGCCACATGAATACTCAAAGCATATGTATGTACATATATAGAGAGGTCTATGTAGCATCGTGTTAGGGTTCAGTGACTGAACCTGAATGTTCGCGACCAAACGCGAACGAGCGCCAAAACCCTCCGAACACAAACATTAAAAAAAAAAAAAAAACAAGTTCTCAAAAAACTCTGAAAAAAATATAGGTTGTGTAAATAATCACACAAACAACTTTTTCTGAGAGTCATGCTCAAATTCGTAACCAAACTCGAGTTAAAAATCAAAAATCGATTTTTTTTTATTTTTTTTTTTTAACATGGTCGACCGAACACGTTCGGGAAACGTTCGACCGAACACCCGAACATATTTCGACGTTCGGAATAGCTCTGAACATGTTCGGGTGGTACACAGAGAGAGATATATAATATGCAACGATCATTTCTCAGAATCACAGTGAGACTCTTCTCAACCACATATATGTGTGTGATTGCAGACAGTCAAGTCCAAAGTCCGAACCACAAACATATTTGCAATCACATCAAAGATTCAACCAAAGTCTACACACTACACGGGGTCAACTTCAACCATTCTCTGCGCAAACACCCTTCACTTTATCCATACAAGCCCCATTCTTTGTCAAACCTTCCATAAATAAAAACATTTAGTATCTTTGTTAAATGACAATTCAAAAAAGTCTGGGTGAAAACCCAATAAAACAATTCAAACCACAAGGCTAAAGTAATAAGCTTGAGTTGGTTAGAGTGAATTGAAGTTGAATCATAAACCTACAAATCAACAACGAACCTGTTATCAGTAATAACAGAAGATGATTCTCGTGGGACCGAGTTGAATCTAGTCAAAATCCTGAATCAAAATAATTAAGAGGATATGTAATACATGACAGGTTAACGCCCAATGTTAACTATCAATGTATGAGGAATGAATCTCTATAGCACATTTTCACTTCAGATTTTCCTGCTAACCAAGTCTAAGTCTACCTTTAAGCCTACGCTTAGGAAAAGGTTGACTTTTGATATAATTTTCCTTATTCAAGGTGGATAGTCATAATCGCCACATGTAAAAATATAATCAATCTCTTCTAAACTAAGAAAGTTTTAGCAGCGCTTCCCGTAAAAAAATATTTTTTTATAATTTCTACTAGCTCGAATATGAAAACTTATATAATCTCAAACTCTAGAAAGTCAAATTTTGTTTAACTCCCTGAATTAGTAAAAATTTTGGCAACATATCCTTTAGAGAAGTAGGCTTCCCAGATTTATATTGACTCAGACATGAACATAAACATAAAACTTGAGTTTTATTAAGACAAAATTTAACTAACTCTGTAGATTTACAAACATTTCGGTATCGCTTCCCGTAGGAGAAGTAACTTTCCAAAATTTATACAAAGCTAAATACTAAGTCTAAAAATAATCATGACTGTCCAAAGTCAAATTTTGTCTAACTCCTTAAATTAGTAAAATTTTGGGTAGTATTTCTGCTAGAAGAGAAGGTTTTTCAGATTCTTACTAATTCATATATAATTTTAGATAAAAAGTCGAATTTGAAAATTGGATTTGACTAACTTCTTGGATTTGTAGAAATTTCGACAGCGCTTTTCGTAGAGAAAGTAGCTTACCAAGATTTATACAAAGCCAAGTATAATAAATGATCCCAAAAAATATAAGAATTGACATGAGTAAAAACATTAGCTCAGAAAATGCAAAAATTGGACTAACTTCTATAGCTCTAGTACGTGGCGAGCAACTAAAGCAACTACCTGTCGAACCGAAACTAAGACCAAGTAGTGATCTCACGCAGCGACATGCAAGGCCAAACCACAATAATAAGTACTCTCACTAGTCCCAAGGTTAAACCTTGTCAAATATTAGTTCATAGTCTTTCAAATAACTTATCCCTTATACCCAGCTTACACAGGGCGTAAAGTTAGACCATTCAAACTTATGGAAACTTGTCTAGCTCAACCATTGACTATACACAAACATAGGGCACCACAACTTTTCTCTTCCTTGGGCATGTGACTAGGCTGTCCAACTTAGTCGCCCTGAACTAATTAAAATATCCAAATTATATATATATATTTCTACACCTTAACCTTTTAAGGAAGTATATGACTGAACCGTTCAACTTAGAAACACGGTTCAATCTGCCCCTTCTTACCGTAAGTTTATTATTAACTTATACTCTCTTCAGTTTGTGATAAACTATGGTCAAACCATCCAAACTTATGGAAACATGTCTAACTAGCCTGTTTGTAAGTAGAATAGTATAAAGATATAAACAAATTTACCCCTTCTGGTTCCAGCATGTGTGGGGCTCCAGGCCAGACCATCCAAACTTATGGAAACCTTCCCAGTCCTTTGCCTGATCTCTCCTCAGAATAAACAAGAAAAGTAAGAGTCTTCAAAACATATGAAAACATGCCCAGTTCTTTCAGAAACCAATAAAACATAATAAAACCCAAACGAAACAAGGCAACCAAGCCATCCAAACTTATGGAAGTCTGCTTGATCCCTAAAATGCAATCACAAACAACTCTTGCAAGTCAAAGCAACCATACCATTCAAACTTATGAAAACCGGTCTGGTTCTTCAAGCAATAAAAAATAAACGTAACACTGGGCCCTTCAAACTTGTGAAGATTTGCCCAGCCTTCGGTTGACCCAGCCAAACGCAGGCAAAACCACTTTTCTCCCACCTTTTCCCAGATGTAACCCTTTTCACAATCTGCTTTCGGTCAAACAACAAAACTGAAACTGGAATTGTGCATGCATTTCTTTAATTAAGTCTGGTTTAAATCTTGAAAGTCAAACATAAAATTCATATCGGTTTCATGCAGTACAGTTAGTCAAACTATAGCAAGAAGTGTAGATAGGGCTTATAACTGGGTTTATAGAGAGAGATAGAGGTTTACCTCTCAGTTCTCTGCCTCCACAACTCCTCATGAGTTCCGGTAGAGTTCCCACAATCGATGGGCAGACTCCCCATAGAGTCTTGATAAGGTCTTATCGGTTGCAATCCCGCCTTCCGCCTTCCTCTCGTAACCAAGATTAGACTTAGAGTAAGAAGGGCAGAAGGAGGGGTTTCAGACTCTCGAGATACAACAGGGGGACAAACTCAATTCTCAAGAGAGGACCTTGAAACCTTCATGCACCTGAGGGCCCCGCAATGGCAGCCAGGATACATTGCAACTTGGTCAAACTAAAGTCAACTGTCGACTGTTGTCCTCCTGATAACCCTCAAGACTCGCAGCAATACCCCCCCTTTTGTTACTAACTCAGTCCCTCCACCGCTCTCAACCAGTGGTATACACCTCACCGATAAACGGTGTTGCCTGCAAAAAGATGAGCCTGCAGTCCCACAACTCGTCCTCAATTACCTCGCATAATAGTTGAGAAGTACGTCTGTTAGTAGGTCAGTATGCATGTTAGTGGCTCTTCTTCTAGCTGTTTGTGATCGACGGGAGGACTGACGCAACCACTCATTGGTAAGTGTCTAGACCGAAGTCCCCTTGCAGCCCCTTCTTGCTACTCCGTCCGGTGGGATGAGCAACCTTCTGCTAATAGGTAAGCCTTCAAATGCTTTCAGCCTGCCCCCTCACTACCTCAGCCAACAGGCAAGCAACGCATCAAACAGTCGGTAAGCCTTCAACCTCGCAACTCTGCTATGAGCAATGGGATGAGCGAAAACTGAGCAACCTACTGTCGGAACTTAGCAAGACGTACGTCAGGTAAGTATGTATTCACTTCCCCTTCTCCCTTGTTTTCACATGCTTCCAACACCCTGCGCCTAGCCTCTGCCACGAGGGAGCTGTGATAACAACCCAACACCATTCAGACGGAGTCCCAGCGACGAACTACATCGTTTTCTCGACCAGTCACTTAATCATGCCGAGTACCATGATGATCACGGTAAGTGTCGAAGTCACATACGATGATGGCAATCACCGGGGCGAGGCGCACCACTTCAACCCCGCTGAAACCGAGTCAACGAACATGAGAACGAGGAGGGCGATTGTCCCTGCAACGTCTTCATTGATCACGAGCAGCTGCCCGACTATCCGTCGAACCAATCGATCCCCCGAATGGCATGAACACGAATGGATCTCCCGCTGAAACAGGGATAACACACCCTCCCTTTCTCGGCCTCTTTTTACGAACAACCCTTGCCCATAAAAAGATAAAGAGGGACTTTGCCCTTCGATAGGATGAGTAGGTTTGGCATAAATCTTCCGCTAGAACACAGAAGAATACATTGCCAATTCGAACCTCCTCTTTCTCACGCAACACTTATCCCTCACAACGCGAAAACTACTTAACCCCATAATTCATTGCGCCCTGCCTTTAAACCCTATCTTTAACTCTTTCTTCATACTCTTTCTTCACCCAAAACTGTTAGGAAACGGGCGAAAGAAACGTTCATACTCTTTGCCATGTCCGCCTTTTCGATAGCACCGCGCACTACTCTCCTCTACTAGTTCACTTTTCGCTCCCTCATTCGCCCTTCTAAGCCCGCCATCATGATCGTCTGCGGCCATAACCCCAAAATCGCCTACTCCTTCACTTGATTCCACAAAGTGTCGAGTGAACTAGCTTCCTCGCGTTTGGGGTTATGCCGCGGATGATCATGATGGCGGGCTTAGAAGGGCGAATGAGGGAGTGAAAATGATGGTGAACGAGGTGCAAGGAAGATAACGATAGCCGTGGGCGATCACAACAACATTCGAGGTTATGGCCGTGGGTGATTACAACAACATTCGAGGTTATGGTCGCGGGCGATCATGATGGCGGGCTTAGTGGGGTGATCGCCCGCGACCATAACCCCGAACGCCCTTCTTCATTATCTTCCTCGCATTCAAGCCGGTCGGATACCGTGTTGCGACCCGATAGCGCACTAGCTAGCAGAGCGCATATACAGGAACTCCAGAAGGTAAGACAGACAACAATCCCAAAAAAAAGAAGTTAGGAATTCACTCTCGATTTATACGCGGCATCCCTTGCACATGCCACGCTAATCTTCCGTATGGTTCCAATATTTTACGAATGTCTCGAAGAACAAAACTCATGGACCTACCTCCTCTTTCAACGGGCGGACCCCAGGTCTTTTGGAGTCGCCCCTTTCACCACTTCGAATTCAGACCCTTTCTTCAACAACTCGCGGGTGTGGCCACTAAGCTACACCAACAATTCTCGAGCCCCCCCCCTCTATAGTGCGCTTGGCATACTATGTTCCGACACAGTTTTTACCTACTAAGCTCCGACGGGCATGCTCCCATTCAATTCTCTCGCAACAGATCACAGCAGGCGGACAACACATTTGCCAAGGGCCCTCGCCACTCATGATTCTCCTACCTCGGGGCTAAGCGCCTGCCAGTCACACACGCATTGACTGCGCGCCTCAAGACCAGTAGAGTAGAGAAACCCCGCCAACACTCTAAACACATTGGGACCCAGATGGGCCTATTACAAGAGGCGCGTGCTTAAGGTCCATTGAACGTCGTTCTAGCTTTGGTACATAGCCCAAGGTCAGGGGTCGCACCAACCGAGTTAACGAGTGGTCCTGCTAAATGACCCCTAAAAACTGGGCTCACGCATGACTTTAAAGAGGAAAAATTAAAATTAAAAACGAAAACCAAAACGGGCCGCGAGGGAAGGAAAGGGGACAACTAGTACCGCCTCAACAAAACCGTGGGGGATAGCCTCGCCGAGCCCTCGACCCCCTTGGTTTCTTCTCGTTACTCCAAACTCCTGCTTCGTTGTCGGACGGTCTCAATCCCTGAATCTCCCGAATGTAAGTCCGACACTGTAACCAATAGTCCTATGCCTAAGTCTGGTCCTAGCGCTAGCGGTAACCGATACAAGTGGGTACCACGCGACACGCAAGTTTCTGAAATGTTCCAAGGTCGTACTCTCAACCTTCGCATATTGTGATCATTCCTTAATGCCCCCCCGTCGCGATGCCGTCCTCCGTACGGACGCACACACCGCGGTCAAACGTACCGAACAAGAGATAATTTGTTTTCAATCCTAATTTAATCATAAGTAAAAATTTGGTTGGCAACCATGTCGGCTTTACAATTATCAACAAGGAGGAAGATCACACACGCTCACATACTCTCTACTCTAGTCAACCATTTAGTCAGCGTAAACAACAAACTCAGTGTCGCTTGTGTGGTGTACTCCGACTTTAAACCACACTTATTCTTAGACATTTGCAAAACTCAGGGCGGATACCCTTATAAGGGTATTCGCACCGACAACGTGGTCATGAAATTGGTTGTGGACGTCCGAGATTAGGAGTACACATGGGCCTGGTCCCGATGCCTATCGCATACATGAAGTTTGACCCTCGATGGTCGTGTCCTGAAAATTGAAGATGCAGAACCCCTCATGCCCTACCATACTCACAATCGCTTCAAGTCGCACAGGTGAACCGCCTCTGGTTGAAGAAACAAATCCAGGCAGGGGAAATCAACATTCTGGGTCGATGTCTGTCCCTCCTCGCCATGCAGATCCGAGGCTGCGTGTTCTTTCCATGTCCGACTCTGTTCATAACCGCATCGACTTCCTGGTTGATCAGCCTTTGGTCAAAGAAAAAAAAACAGTCATGAGAAATCAAGAGTATCGGTCTGTGTTTTTGAAAAAATGATTGGTCCTAATGACTGGTATTAGGGGTTTGCGCCTCAATGTCGTTCTGTGTCGGTGCTTTTGTTGGGAATTCCTGATACTAAAATTACATCGTTGTTGCAGTACCTGTTCTGTCAAAGCGCCCATTTCGCAGGTCTTGTTCGACATAGTGTATTGACCAAGTGCCCTCGCTGATAGCTTATGCACTAAGATTTTGCGGTGCGGTCAATGTGTGCTAATGCCCCAAGTGCGGCCGCTGACACATCAGCGTCGTGGTCCAAGGGTCCAAGTCGCACCATTTTTGTTAGCCATCATATTAGAACTCCTATGGTTGACCGCCGTCGAGCCCCTTTGATCAGATTGCCATAGATAGTCTGACCCATCCGCCATTTCAAGTTGTTGAATCAACCGATGTTTCCGTTGCGTGACTCAACCGGCCTCTCCCGCACGAAATCATGTAATAGCCCCCAAAATGTCATCCTCCATACGACACCCAACTAGATCACTCGTGACCATGACATATTTTATGAGTGTTTTATACACAAAAACAGAGGTTACATAGGGGTTAATGGAAAGACATAAATTTGGGGGGGTTGGTCCGAGAACATAATCTTGACATAAAACGGGAAAGTAACGAAATCTGATAATTTTGTGTTCTTTTTTATTGTTTTTTTTGTATTCACAATCCCTTTTATTTTTTATTTTCTTAAGGGCGGCAGTCTTTTGATATATCCACAGGTGACCGACGCTGGGTAATTCGAGATTATTATGAAAGTTATTATTGTAAATTATATGTTACTATGAACCGCACAGTTCAACACCAATGAGTGCACACATATCCATGCATCAAACACAAGTGGGATGACATGAATTCACACACTAAATACCAGAGAGTAGAAAACTAGGTAGCGTAACTTATAACTTCCAACAAGTTACCACAATAGCAATAAGAGTTCACGTCACCAGCGCTCATCAACGCATACAAAGGTAACCAATAACCAGCAACAACTCTTAGGTAAGTACCTCTTTCCAGCCCTTCTTCTCCCTCACTGTGTCTTTTCTCCCTACATGCAAGCACACTCACTACTACTACTCAAGGATCTACTCTGGATACACCCACTGCTATGCCTACTAACCACCACTAACTAGTACTAACACTCTGCACTGACGCAGCTATGGTTGCCTTCTCCCTGCCAGCGCTAACTCTCTCTCTCTCTCTCTCCCAGCGCTCTGCCCCTCACAATAGCACACAAGTGCACCAAAACTTCCACACTTCATGTGAATGAGCATTCTGCTCGAATGAGAGGCTGGTCATTCCTTATATTGCCTTCGATCTTCATTTTGGCTGTCCCAGCCTCTGCTGCAAATGGTTCACCTCAGCCTGGTACCACCTGCTCAGGGCCTGTTTGCTTCCGAATGTTAGCGCCTGGTACTTTCTCGATTTTCCAATGGTGTGCTGCTGTCTAGGCCTGAGAGTCACGACTTTTCACTTATGTACATGACTTTTGACTGTGGACTGTGACTCCTACGTCTGGGACACGACTCTTGCCTGGAGAAGTGTCCGAGTCCTTTCCCTGTGGAATGTGACTTTTCAATATGACTCTTTGATATGAGGCATGACTTTCAGCCCTGGGACGTGATTGTTCATCAGGTGCCTGTTGGATTTAACCTCTAAGGTACCCAACTGTGACTCTTCTGAAACTGACTGACTTCGCCCTTCTTAGCCCAGGCCTCTGACCCTTAAAGTCGAATTTGGGGTCTGAATTGTGAAAGGCCTTTCACTCTCGCCGGCCTAATTTCGAGGTTCTCCGAGGAAATCAACTTCATCTATCAATTATGTTAATTCCTCTCTTAGCTCTCTCATAATAAGACATAATATACAGTGTCATCTCAATTAGTTCATCTCTTGTAAACCAGCGATTTTCTAAAGGTTCTTGATAAGCAAATCTAATGTTGTATTGTCGCTCTGGTCTACCCCTGCGGACCGATCTGTAGACATCTTCCCGACAATCCTATCCACATCATACATACCATCCATATCCGGGGGAATCATAGATCTGCGTGATGGAAATATGTCATTACTAACGCAAGGAAGTAACTTTGAAGCGAGAAACACCGGATAAGTGTGCAAATGTGGAGAAATCTCAACAATATGGTAGGAATGACCATCCACATCACCAATCAAATCTAGGATCTGCCACAATCCTCTATAAGTATGCAATAGTTTCTGAGAGAGGTTTTGACTTTACCCAAACTAGATCTTCCATGGCAAACTGCAAGGGTCTACGATGCTTATTCTTTTGCTCAAACATCTGATGTTGTGTTTCAACTATATTCTCCTTGACCTTTTCAATATCGTTCTGATATTGCACAACAAATTCCCTAATTCCTGGTGGAAGTCTTTGTATTTTATCAGGATTCGGAGAGTCTATGGGTCTACGAGGGCGCAATCCCAAATGCAATTCGGTAGGTGTTCTAGACGTAGACAAACTGTCATTTCGTCAAAATTGACATTTTTTTATTTTTTGAACGAAATTGAAATTTGAAACTAAGTTTTTCAACTTTTTTGCCTGAAAACTCGTCTAAATTTGCTGCTCTTTAGGGTCCGACATTTTTAAAACGTTGGACCCCCTGTATGTATCTGGACCTAGCTTGATACCAGATACATTCAGGCGGTTTCCCCTGGATGTATCTCATCTTAAGCTTAGTCCTGATACATCCAAGGGATCCGGCGTTTTAAGAACACCAGACCCTCAGGAGCAACAAAATTTAGACGAGTTTTCGACAAAAAAAAAAAGAAAAACTCAGTTTCAATTTCGTTCAAAAAATAAATGTTCATTTTGACGAAATGGTAGTTGAAAAATGTACGGAATTGTTATAGGCACTAGCAACTTTCGAAATCCCAGTCAATTTGATTTGGTCAAATGTACATTTGTTGCGTCTGCTGCAACAACCTGTTCATCTGCTCGGCTTGTCCGTTAGTCTCAGGATGTCTGTCGGAGGACATAGTCAACTTGGATCCGTAGACTTTCATGAGTTGCTGCCACTGTTCATCTGTGAACCAAGTGTCTCCGTCACTAACAATGGTTAAGGGATACCCAAAATCCTTTACCCAATGGCTAAAGAATTCTCGAATGACCAAATTCATTCCGACTTGAGTGGGAAGTGGAACGAAACCAACAAATTTACTACATCGTTCTACCACAACCATAGCCTGATTTTTGTCATTCCTTCTTTTGACTTTAGTGTCCATTAAGTTTATAGATACATAATCCTCGGGTCCTAACGGTATAGGCAGTGGTTTGAGCAATCCAAGGGGAGGTTGTGTGGAACTCTTGTTCCTTTGACATACGTGACAACCTTGCACGTAGGAAATGCAATCATGCTTCATTCGCGGCCAAGTGTAGGAACGTAGGAGGTTTGCATTAGTCTTTCTCTATCCGAAGTGCCCCTCGGTGTCATGGTTTTCCCCAAGTATGATGCTGCGAACTTCTTCGCAGTTCGGAGCGTAGTATAACCGATCATGGATGTATGTTTTCTCAAACAAGAGTCCCTGCACCCTATAGTTCGGGACTTCGTGTGGTGCAGTCTGCACCTTGCTAATCAGCTGGCTATAGAATGGATTACTCGCATAAGCAGACTTAATTTTCTCTTGCAGTTCGGTGTTTGCATCTATATACGTCACAATGGCACCGAAAAAAACCTGATATCCTACTTAGAGCATCGGCGACTACATTATACTTCCCCTTAATTGGCTCCAATTCAAAGTCAAACTGATCAATCTCAGCGGCTGACCTAGTCAGTTTAGGTGTCATATGCGAGCCTGTATTTTAAGTAAGCGAAGTGTCTCATGATCAGAGTACACCTTGAAGTGGCGTCCTAGTAGATAGTGTCCTCAGTGACTTAGAGCCTCCCGAAGAGCAAACAATTTTTTTTCGTATGTGGAAGCAGCGGCCTTCTCACTAGGCAGTCGACAGGACATACATTCCACTGGCCTGTACCCCTTGCCATCATTTTGTTGGAGTACGATCTCTATCCCATATTGATTGGGGTCAGTTGTCACTACGAAAGGCAAAAATGGGTCTGCAACTCTTAACACCGAATAGTTAACCAGACACTTCTTTAGACGCTTAAAGGACGCAGTGCAGTCCTGATCCTATTTCCAGATAGTTCCCTTCTTCAACAGTCTGCGTAATGGGGCATCGATTACCGTAAAGTTCCGAGCGAACTTGCGGTAATAGTTGGTCAGACCAAGGAACGAACGCAGTTCGGTAAGGGTACGGGGGTTAGGTCAATCTCTAGTAGCTGCAATCTTAGCATCTTCCGGTTTAATCCCATCACCATCAACCATATGCCCAACGTATAAAACCTGACGCTTCGCCCATTCACACTTTTCGAGGTTAATCTTAAAGTTACTTTCTCGCAGCATACATAACACAAGTCAAAGATGCTCATTGTGTTCGCTCAAACTCTTACTAAAAATCAGAATATCATCCAAGTAAACAACGACAAATTTATCAAGCCAATCATAAAACAAGTCACTCATACATTGTTGGAAACTTGCAGGCGCATTAGTCAGACGAAACAACATTACGACAAACTACTAGTGTCTGTACCTAGTCCAGAAAACCGTCTTTTGCTGGTCTTCTGGCGCTACCTCAATCTGATGGTAGCCAATGTTTTGGCTGATTTTCGAGAAGTATTTGCAACATTGGACCCTATCCAACAGGTTGTCTATCCTAGATAATGGTTCTCAATTTTTCACAGTTATAGCATTGAGTCCCTTGTAGTCTATGCACATGCGCAGTTCACCGCTCTTCTTTGGCACAAACAGCGCCGGAGCACCGAACGGTGTTGAACTTTGTCTAATCCACCTCTCTTCTCTAACAATTCATCTAACTGCTTCCGCAGTTCGTCCAATTCCTTGGGAGACATTCTATAGATCAAGTCCTTGGGTATTCTGCTACCGGATTCAAGATCGATTCGGTGCTTGGTCTCTCTCTCGAGCACTCCACTCAAGGTTTCTCCCACATCTGCAAATTCACTCAACAACTTTTTTATTTTGGGGGGAACAGGTTCTACCTTTTTTTTTTTTTTCACTCACCAGGTGCATATACGCAACAAATACCTGGTCCGCAAGGCTGTTTTGGGCCACATGTCGGGCAAATGCAGGGGCACTCATGCAACTATGGGCTAAGTTACTCTCTGCACGGACGCATTGAACAAACGTACATTTTTTTTCCACCTTAAGGGCTGGGGAGATAACACTCATGCTCACCCAGTTTGATGCCTGCATTCATGGCTTCGCCCAAGTCAGTTCCTAATATCACGTTAAAGGGGAAATTGTTCTCCACTAAGAGTGTCAGGGAGTGCAGAATACGTTCCTCCTTACCCTCTGCCTCCAACTGGAAGTATGCCCTAACCCCCTCGACATAGTTATCTACAATTATCTCCCTATTATCGGTTAACTTACTTACAACGGGTTGTTCTAACTTCTGAACCTTAATCCCTAACCGCAGTTTCTGCAAACTTTTCTTACTGATATAGTTGCGCGTTGACCCTTTGTCCACTAGTGCGCCAACCCTAACTCGGAGTCATGTAATTTCTACATCTGCAATTATTACCTATTTTTTTTTCTTCGTCATCTCGGCCCAAGCGAGGCAGCGAGTGATCAGTTCATCACCTATGCTTGTAAGGGAACCACCTAGAGAGGTCCTGGCACAAGCAACCTTCGAATAGTTAACTAGGTGAGGGCCTTCTAACGTCTCAGTCGCTACCATTGAGACCTTTGAATGGAAGGATGACAATTTGCTTTCATACATAGTCTCTATAGAGGCAACTGAAACCTCTACTTGATGTTCCTTTTTGATATCTATATTCACGACAAAAAGAAACAATATGGTCGGGATCACCACATTTAAAATACTGTCCAGCGGTCTTTCTCTCTTCCCAAGTTTTTTCATCTTTCCCCATCTGCCCCCACGGTTTGCCTATGAGAATCCCGGGATGGGCTGGATATGACCGCCCACAAGTACCTCTACCTCTACCCCCTGTGGAGTTGGGACCACTATCACCTTGTGAGGGACCATTTCCGCTTACTCCCACGTAGTAGTTACCTTCGCCACTACCTCTCTGGGCAGCGGGTCCTCTTCCTCCACCACGGCCGCGACCTCCTCTTCCTCTTCCACGACCTCTTCCTCCTTGTCGCCCTCCCCCGCGGGTTGCAACAGCCACATAGTCTCCCACCTGGGCTAAGTGACTATTGCTATTTTCTTCCAATCGATAATCCAACTGGTCATAAGTGATTCATTTCACTCCTCCTTCAAAGGTGACCAGAAGACAACCTACTATATTTTTTTATATCGTCCGGTCTTTCTATTTTTTACCGGTCTGTAGATTCTTCCAATAATGACAATATTGTGTCTCCTGTAGGAAACCAGCATGATCCAGTGCGATCTTGCTGAACTTCTCGTAGGTTATTCCCTCTTCCTTTGTTCAGGAATATAACTGTGTTTTCATGGGTTCTAGGAATGCTCGCGAAAAGATATTCAATATTTGTGTAGGCGTTAGTCCATGGTGTGGGCAATGCAGCAATTCGTCCATTGTGGCCTTAAGTGTCGACACACTCTTTCATTTACAGTCACCTATGTTGAGGATCAATGATTCTGTTTTACGGGTCACGTTTTTATCCTCAAATCTTTCTCTAAGAGCCCTGAAGAAATCCTCAATACGTGTTCGTTGCGAGTATTGAAGCATGGAAGCACAACTAGCCTCTTTCATCAAAAAAATGACAAAGTTAATGGCGTCCCCTGCCATACATAAAATTGTCATTAATACGCGGTCCCACTATGGAATCTTTTGTGTGCATAAGCATTTATCCATGACCGCCTTCCAGTGGAAGATGCTCTCTTCCTTCTTCTCTGTATACATCCATGACAGTTTCACCTTCATCTCCTGCTTGGACTCCCCCGCTTCATTGTCCCCTTCCTTTTTGGAACCTTTTCCTTTTTTGTCTTCATCATCATCATCACCTTCATCTCCTCCCCCCCCACCGATCTTGAATTGCTTAATCACGGCGGGGTCTTTAAGTTTTTGGCAGAGAGTTTCATCTAACTGCTCCACATAATTACGGACTCGCAAGTCAATCTGTGGCGAGGCATTATTCTGAAAATTATTTCAAAGTATCCGCAAATTTTCTCTGTTGTGCCTCTACTTTGTTAACGGTTTGGTGAAGTACAGTGAACTGATCATTGGTATGGAGGAGGGTGTCAGTGAGGGGGGTAAGTTTCTCTTCTATTGCAACTGGTTTCCTTTTCTTCTCCTGCAGCATCTTCCGCAATCTTTCTCCCTTCTCTTTCATCTTCTTCTTCTCATCAAACTTTTTTTTTTTTTTTTCTAGCAGCATGCGGTTATGCAAGTCTGCTCACCTTTCCTCTGCCGACATTCGTTCTCCACCTCATCTTTCACTTCCGATAATAGTTTGAGGAAAATTTCCTTCTTCTCCTCGCCCTCTGCTGACAACTCCTCCTGAAACTCGAACCTAGCCAATCCATTTCCAGCTGATGCATCCGAATATCGCTCATTTGGCTGCTCTCAACCTGCTTTTGTCGTGGTTGGCCTCTCCTTCTTTCCAGCCTTTGTTCATCTTCCTCTTCTTCTTTCTCCTCTTCTATGACCTTCAACTCCTCCATCAACCTTTTCTCCTTTCCTTTTATGACCCTATCCTTCTCTTAAACCTCCTTTTCCATCTACTGTTTTTTTTCTTGCAACTTCTACTTCACTTCCTCCTTTTTCTTTATCTTCTTTTTTTCTCTTTTCTTTTCTCTGCTAGCCGGCGGTTTATTACTGCCTGCTCCTCGGCTGAATGCATCTGCGTTGATTTCCCATGTCTTAAGGTTGTATAGTAGGAGGTATGTTGGAAGCCAAGAGGAAGAGAAACCGGAATATCGGTCGCCCTCTTTTCTCTCGTTCTCTCTCCATCTTTTTTTTCTACTTCCTTGTATGCAGGGACATGGGGTATGCAAGTGGGGTATGCAAGTGGGGTATGCAAGCAGGAGCTTGGTCAAGATTGGAACCCCCTGGGCGTTACAAATGTGACTAACTACTTTTTGAAACGCGCGACTTACAGTGTTGCTGTATTTCGGGGGTTGAATGGGAGGGGCCGACCCAATTGCACAAATGCCCTCGTTTTCTGGAAGAGCTTGGTCCCATGGCGGTTAGTAGTGGGGCGCGCCTTAGTGAGCGTGGAAAATAACTATTGTCGTAACTTCTTTCTTGTGATGCTAAAAGTGGGATAGGACCTTATGCGCGATCATCAACCCATTTTTGAAGTACGGGGAAATGCAGGAATTAGGACTTCAAATTGGGTTAGGAATTAGGGACATTGTAATTTGTCGCAGACTTTTGTTGTTGTAACTGCACGATGCTACTTACTCGCGCGCAACCGTCGTGTCTAAATTCTAATCGCAACTGTAATCTCTTTTCACTCCTTGGTGAGCGATCCCCGGGGCCCAAGCCGGGGTAGGGGTTTC
>BFEA01000215.1:1337655-1347824 GCA_003427395.1 Chara braunii
TCTCTCTCTCTCTCTCTCTCTCTCTCTCTCTCTCTCTCTCTCTCTCTCTCTCTCTCTCTCTCTCTCTCTCTCTCTCTCTCTCTCTCTTGCTCCTCCTCGGTTAGCTCTCTTCCTCACATGTACTCGAATGGACTCAGGGAGCTGCAAAACACTAACAATTATGCAAGTCATCCATCAGCTGCCGCAGAGACGAGCGATGCACTGATACCGAAACATGTCATACAAACGAGACACGAACATTCGAGCTTTCCCCTTCCATGCTGGAGGACAGAAAAGGACGGAGAGAAGCAGCGCAAGTTTGAAGGCATGACGGGCAGAGCATTGTTAGCTTTCCCTTTATATGCCATACATACAAACGACACCCAATCACACAAGCTTCCCAACCACAGGGTACTTGGACCTGAACTTAGCCTCCCACTCATTCAGTTTGGCAACCTGCTCCCTATTCAGGTCACTGAGGACACTGCTTTCCAAATCAGGTTTCTCCAAGGACATCCTCCCGAGAGCGCGAGAAGCATCCTTCCCGACAAGACAGTGATAATTGCCACCCTTTCCATAAAAATTGGGAGCGCTTGTGACGTCATAAATATTACCCTTCACTGCAACCAACAGTGGCTTACTTGAATCACTGCCGTTATAAGCAGCGAGTTGAGATCGTGTCAGATTCCCTACAGGCGCCATGTTCTGCAAGGAGCATCACAACAGCGCCGACCAATCAGTACACCTATACATCAGCTGTTCTGATTCTGTGCTCAACTTGGTGAAAAACTTGGCACAGCAGAGTCACACTGTAATCGTCCAAACAGACGAACACTTCATTTCGACCCAAGATGAGGTCAGATACAGTCACGCCAAACACAACTATCCCACCACTACAGTTCTGCATGCCATCTTTCACACAAATCTCTCTCTCTCTCTCTCTCTCACACACACACACACACACACACACACACACACACACACACACACACTTACACACACAGACACATGATTTGATGAAAGTCCGACGAAACAGGCTGGCAGAGTCAGGCTACTATGTGGCACTATCGGTTAAGAGGGGGCGGGCCAAATGTTTTCTTTTCGGGTGTTTGTTAATATTGTGTCTACTCTTATGAATCAGTGGCAAGTTTGTTTGGTTGAACCGCCAGTGCATGAGGGCTTGGAGGCGCTGCATTGCGAGCCAAGCTTTTCTGGACCACCAGCGGCGTACTTCTTTTCTTTATTGGTTGGCACCGCCAGCCATTGGGGTCCGGTAGGCCCGAGCCGGAGAATTTTCGCAGTAGGTGATGAACATTCCTCCACAGGGCTGGGGCTGTGTACTTGCAGTTTAACAAGTCCCTTGAGTTATCTTATAAGCCAGCATTCAAGAAACACTGAAATTTGGGCCTCTGTTAACTGCCCCTCCTACCAGTGGTTGGGCCTGGCAGTGGCTGCCATATCCGTACATGCTCCTCCTGTGTAAGTGATAAATGTTAGAAGATTAAGACAAAAACGTTTTCCCTGTCAAAAAAACATTCGGGCAAAAATGACTTAGATGCCATGCATACCGCTGCCACAACCTGGCCCAACCCTCACACTGGTCCAATATGGTCCAATAGTCCAGAAGCGTGGTCCCCACAATGGTCCAAGAGTCCAGGAGGGTGGTCCTCACAATGGTCCAATAGTCCAGAAGCGTCGTCCCCACAATGGTCCAATAGTCCAGGATTGTGGTCCTCGCAATGGCGCAATAGTCGAGGAGCATGGTCCTCACAATCGTCCAATAGTCCAGGAGCGTGGTCCCCACAATGGTCCAATAGTCCAGGAGCGTGGTCCCCACAATAGTCCAACAGTCCAGGAGCGTGCTCCCATTAGCAGTGGGATACGAGTATGGCCGATCCAGTTGTGACGATGTGTGGCAGTGGCACGACAGGTTCGTGACAAAATTTAGGGCTGAGAAAACAGGAGAAATGCACCCAAAGGAAAAAGGGACACAGAGGGCCCATACCCAGAAATCGTGGCGAAGTGCTTCCCAGCCATCAGATCACAAATGACCCGATTGCCGAGGTTGCGACAACAGTGAAAAGAATTTACTGCCACCTTTCTCAGGACGAAACGAGACTTTCGTCAGAGGTGATAACGGCGCCCTCCATTCAATCTGTGATTAAAGGAGGGCTTCGGGCAAATGGGATCATCGCACTGCGGGAAACTAAGAGGTGAAAATCTTCCATCCAGTGGGCCTGTGGACGATCTGGCCTCTCTTGGGATTGGCCATACCCCCATTAGATAGAAAAGGAAAAAAAGGTGGGAAGGTCCCTTTGCACTGCCATGCCGGGTGTTAATGACACCACGAGGGGAACTAAGATCTCTTTTCTTTTATGGTAAAAAATACAGATTTGAGTCGCTCAACTGAGATTTCTTTCCCTTTACGGTAAAAATACACGTAAAACACTGACCGAGCGATCACTACTCATCGCCGGGCAGGATTTGGGTCGATCAACTGCCACACAAACTTTTCTCTATCGCCGGGCAAGATTTCGGTCGATCTACTGCTGCACAAATTCTTTTTTATCCTATCCTGTTGCTAGTGGGGACCTCTCTCCAGGAGTGCGAATTCCACTAGCGTCTTCACCCGAATAGAACGCCCAGTCCTTATTGGCTGTATTTTGCACAACTTTCAGCCCAGATACGGGGATAATTACCAGGCGTTCTATTCGGGTGAAAACGGTAGCACACGGAATATACTAGGAAGTTGTTGTCAACAGCCATGTGACATGGTGTGTGAGTTTACAATGGATGGCTGGTTATTTGGGGGGGAGGGGGAAAGGTGTGTGAGGAATCTGAGGATGTACTCACATTAGCTCTATCTTCAATGTATCTGACCACATTTACGGCCATACGGGGATGGATATGACCGCAATTCCGTCCACAATTAAGTAAAAACGTCCTAGTCTGGATGTACATACTCACATTAGCTCTATCGTAAACCACCAGTACCTCGCCCAGCTATTTTTCTCCGATGCGGCCGTTAATGCGCCACGTCGGACGGGGGTTGGGCACTGAACGACCGGTACCAAGAAGAAAAACAAAAGTCGAGAAAAAAAAAAAGAAGAACAAAAAAAAAATAGAAAGTGCAAAAAAAAAAGAGAATGAAAACGAACGGGAAAAACGGGCACCGCAGGGAGGGTGGGGAAGAAAGAGAGAGAGAGAGAGAGAGAGACTCTCTCTCTCTCTCCACGCGACCCAAAACGGGCATCTTTGTTTTTCTTTTTTTTGGGGGGGGGCAGAAGAATGTCGACACTTTTTTTTTTTTTTGTCTTTTTTTTTCTTCCGATGTGTGCCTACCGGTAGCTCGAGGCTCGGCAAGGTTCGGGAGACCGGTAGGCTGAGCCACGGGCGTTAACAACCGCTAGGTACTGGTGGTTTAGATGTATCTGACCACATTTACGGCCATACCTGGACGGATATGACCGGAACTACGTCCACAACTAAGCAAAAAAGGTCCTAGTGTGGATGTATGTGACCACAAATACATCCACAACTAAGTAAAAGAAGTCCTAGTGTGTATATGCTGTGACTCTATTACACAATAAACAGGGGTACTGTGGCCCTTTTCTAGTTCTGAAGTTCGGTGAGCTCCTTTTGTCCTGTTTTTTTCCCCCTTTTCCTTTGTTTATGACGTCATAGTTTGTCACTGTTCCTAGACCAAAGGGCAACTTTCATCCACTGCTTTTGACGAGGCCCGTAACATAACCTGCTTGGGATCGTTCCAAAAATAGAAAGAATTCAACGACGAATGGAACGGCCAGCAAAACTATATGCTGAAGAGACAAACGACAAAAGGAAATAAAAGTTAAAAAGTTAAAACAACACCTACTCTCAAGCCGCAGGAAAAAAACAGGCCCGCATGACCAAAAGCTGTTACGAGATGGGGGTCGGGGAAGACGAGAAGGGAGGCACAGGTACTGGCAAATGCTCAGTCCTTTTATAGCCGAGCCACCACCAGCGGCCCCAACCCTGCACCCTACACCAATCGGGCAAGGGGCAAACATGCAAGACCTCCCTCCACCCGAGAGGGGTAACCTTCCTTCACCAAGAGAGGTAGATAGCTATGCTTAGAGGGGTTCCCTGTGTAACCTTGGGGGTAGTGGTAGGTAGGTAGTGACAGATGAAAGACTCTGAGAGAAGAATACAGTGTAGTTGCAAAAACAGAAGCAGAATTCCTCCCCCTCCTCCTCTTCTTCCTCCTCCTCCCCTTCTTCCTCCTCCTCATCTTCTTCCTCCTCCTCTTCTTCCTCCTCCTCATCTTCTTCCTCCTCCTCCTCTTCCTCCTCTTCTTCCTGATATCGAGGACAACTCCTAACCATCCATTTTGTGTTCTTGATGCTCCTGATCTTGTCATCCTATGGGATTGGAACACCATACTTACAGACGGCCCTAGCTCCCTTGGTACGCCCTCATGGACTGTTGAAATACAGACCTGAGTTCGAATCCAATCGAGATGGCGCTAAATGAATGAAATTCCTGAGGACTATCCCAACCAGCCATTTTGTGTTCTTGATGCTCCAGATCTTGTAATACTATGAGTTGGAATGCTGTGCTTAACAACGGCCCTAGCTCCGTTGGTGCTCCGTTGGTGCTCCGTTGGTACACACCCGTGGACCGTTAAAATACAGACCCTGAGTTTGAACCCAATCCAGATGGCACTAGATGATCGCAATTCCAAATTAGCTGGGGCCGGTTAGTTCGACTAGGATCAACTAACCCCTTCCTCTAACAATCATCTGCTGAGGGCATACTCAAACTAGCGGTTTCCTAAAGTAATCTGACTGCAATTACAGCCTGACAGTGATCAACCTGACTGCAATCGCGTCCAGAGCATAGCAGGTGTCGCATGCCCAATGGTGCAGACCAGAACCAAGAACCGACCTCTCAAAGATGCGAGCAATGATAGCACAGCGGAAGACTGAAACACCAACAATCGGGCCCAATCAATGTTGTAACACAGACTGAACATCATCATCATCATCATCATCATCATCACACCGTATGAGTGGCCTGGCGCCAGAACACAAGGACGAAGGCGCCAGGCACAGTCCATACGCGGATGAGGAGGAGGATGAAGAAACGAAGAGGGGAAGAACAGGGGGGATGTCATCAACCCAAAACGTCGTAGATACCGACCCCAAAATAGTCCTCCACAGTGTCGCTGCTCAAATGTCAAGTCTGAATCTCAACGTCGTCAAGTCCCTAGGTCGCAAATCTCTCTCTCTCTCTCTCTCTCTCTCTCTCTCTCTCTCTCTCTCTCTCTCTCTCTCTCTGATACCAAGTACTGACCTGCACAAGATGTTGTCTTGATGCAGTTAAGGACGTGCTGAAGACGAAGCTGGAGCGATGGGGCCCACAGGTCAGGTAAGTTCTCTGACCTCCGCCATAACCCAGTCTCTCTCTCTCTTCTCTGCTGCAGTGAACTGCAGCTGCCCTGTGCTCGCGCTGAAGCCCTATCTCCCTACCGCACCAATGTCTGTGCGAATGCCTACCGAACTGATGGGTAGACCAGCTATATATAACGCTGGTCCCGAAGTCTGGCCTCGAATCTGGCACCTTAACTAGTGCCCATCAATGCGAAACTCGGCCTGCCTCTGAAACAACTGGCACCAAAACTGAATGGCGCCCCAAACGAAAACCAGGGCCTGGCGCCAGACCTGCACTGGCCTAACTGGGCCTCCAAAACGAGGCCAGTCCTAGACTGGACCGGTAATAGGCCTGTACGAGCCTATGAATCCTACAGGCCCTAAAATGGGCCGAAACCACACTGGTCCTAAACGGACCCGACAACCCCCTAACCAACCCCTGATCTACTTGGGTGTGTGGAACTCAGAATGCCACACCCATCCATCCTTGAAAGACCAAGCTTACTGGCAAGGGCGAAGCTGCTGTGGAACTCAGAATGCCACACCCATCCATCCTTGAAAGACCAAGCTTACCGGCAAGGGCGAAGCTGCCTTCAGAAGGAAGGGACCTGAGTCCGGGTGGGAGGGGCAGGTTGTGAAGCTTCCTGAGCTAGTCTTTGTCGTTCGTTGTGGGTGTAAATTAGCGGTGTGGATGCTTGCAAGTCTGTACGCGAAATCCACCGTGTTGTCCAGGTGGCACCACTGAAATGTGACCTTATACTGCCTCGGCTTGTTATCGTACTTGCAGTATGTGATGATGCGATTGATCTCCTGATAACCATCCATAGACGGAGGGTCCTGCGATCATCGGCCCAGGAAGTTGTCGCGCTTGGTTGGTGTATAAGTAGCCAGCTTAGAAGTGTGAAAAGCCAGGTGGACCGGTAGATGCGGTAGGATGTCGATCACAAATGATGGGCCATCGAGCTCGTCGCCCGTGGCTGATTTGACGGTCCAAGGTCCAAACCACTTGGGGAGTAGCTTGCGCAAAACGTTTTGTCCGAGTGCAAACCTTTCCGGCCACCGTGGTGCAACTCGAATGAGTCACACCGATCGCCGGATGCAACGAACGGAGCATCATTTGAGCGGTTTGATATCCCCACTCCGTTTGCCCGTCCATTTGTTGATGCTGAGCCAAACTCGGTTTCATCTCGGTGTCGAACTCGTTCACAAGAGAAGTCAAAAATGCCGACATGAAGCGAGTGTCACGGTCGTTGACAATATCTTTCGGAACATCGTGGCTGCACATCCAGCCGATGTGCATCGTGCGAGCTCGGGAACCGTGGCGTGATACTTGCAAGGAAGGAATCGCGCATACTTACTCAAACGGTGAACGACTATGAGAATGTTATCGTGTCGTGAGAATGTCGTCGTGCCCGAAACAATCACGGGGGAATGGGCCGGTGACGCCCATAACAATGGAGAGGCCGAGTTCCTCAGGAATAGGCAACGGGCACAACTCGCCATAGGGGTTGCAGTTGCAGGGTTTGCTTTGTCGACAAACTGCGCAAGATTCGCAATACCGGGTGACAACGGTAATGAGGTCGGCCCACCGGAATCGTTGTCGAAGTCTTGTGATTGTACGATTGACTCCGAAGTGGCCGGCGAGGCGCGAGTCATGGTACTCGCCAAGGTGTGTCCATAATCGACGGTCTCATGGGACGCATAGTAAGTCCTTGATGCGACAGTGGCTCGCCGGCGGGTGATCCGAAGAAAGTTGCTCACATAGAGTGGAATATTCCGGATCGAACTTGTATGCGCGCACAAAATTCTCATGAAGCTCGTCGTCAAAATCGAATTTATGATGAATCACTGCACAAAGATCCGATCTTCGCGAGAGAGCATTCATGGCTCGGTTTGAGAGATCCAAAATGCGCTTCCGATCTTCGCAAAAGAGCATCCGTGGCTCAGTTTGAAAGACCCAAAATGCGCTTCCATGTGAAAATCGAATTGGTCGATGAAGTACACCCACCGAGCGATCGTGCTACTCACCGTCTCTTGCGTCTTGTAGTAGGTCAATGGGTTGTTATCCGTCGCCCAAATGAACCTACAATGCCCGAGGAGGAAGTGTCACCAACACTCAAATACCGTGACAAACGCGAGCAACTCCTTCTGCGCATCATCAACCACATTGATGGGAGCCACGTTTTGGCTGAAGTACTCAACCAGATGGCAATCTACTCCGTCGTGTTGTTCAGAAACTGCACCAATGTCGTAGGCGGAAGCGTCCGTGGTCACTCTCGTTGGCAAGGTGGGAGTGTAGATACTCAACACGGGAGAGAGAAGCAACGCCGTCTTCAATTTTTGGAACGAACTCCGGAATTCATCAAGTGGAAGGGCACCTTTGGGGACTGCAATTTCGACAAAGGTGCGGCGATCTGTGCGTATCCGCCAATGAAGCGTTGGTAGTACCCGGCCAATCCCATGAAAGAACAAGCTTCCGTAGTGTTGGTCTGTTCCGGCCAATCCTGAATGGCCTTGATCTTGTCCGCGAGCGGACGAATGCCTTGCGGCGTCACAAAGTGGCCCAAGTTCTCGAGCTCTTGTTGCACGAATTCGCACTTGGCTCGGTTGGCCTGTACTTGGCCGTATGTAACCTATCCAGAACGGCGCGTCAATGCGCGAGGTGCTCATCCAAAGTTCGACTACACACCAAGATGTCATCGAGGTGAATGAGCACAAACCGGTCTAGCACGTCACGGAATTCCATCGTCATTGTCGCTTGGAAGGTAGATGGGGCATTCCTAAGGCCGAATGGCATTACGACCCACTCGAAGTGCCCGTACTTCCATCACTGGCTGGTCGGGAGAAGGGCGGGCGTGCAAGAAGCAAATCCCCACTTCGTGCACGTAGGATTCAATTCTTACCTGTGCAGCAACCATTAGTGAGGTCGTACATTGCTTGGTGGTTGCGTCGACGCCCTGTGTGGTCGGGTGTGAGTTTGAGATTGTGACTGGGTACAGTGGGACGCGGAGAAATTCGTGTTGGGGTGCAGTTAAGTACTCATCTTGGGCCTTAACTTTCACCCCAATCAGCTTAGCCGCTTGGTTGAGCATCCTACTCCTATTTGGGAGGTCGCGTGATCTATTCTTGGGATCCGCTCATGCACATAAGATTCCATTCGATGTGATTCTTCTTTCTTCTTCTTCTTCTTCCTCTTCTTCTTCCTCTTCTTCTTCTTCTTGGACGACACAAACACGGAGGTGGATGTCCGGAACAGGAACTGGGGGTAGGCGGTTTGGGGGTAGCTGGTTACGTCGGAGAACAAGACTGATGGCCCTTTAGCTCAATTGGAGGAAGGCTTGGTGGTGCGCCCTGGGGAGGTTCGCGAGAAGGGCCCTGAGGAGCGTTCGGCCAATGTTTGTCTCACTTGTACATGCAGAAGGATTCAGAAAGCTCGTGATGCATGTGAGGAAAGCAGTTCGGCCAATGTTTGTCACTGGTGTTCTTCTTCCTTCTGTTAAATGGAATGCGAGTGTGTGAGACAGCTGTTCTTCTTCACTCTTCTTCTTCGTCTTTTTCTTCTTCTTTTACGTAGAATGTGTGTGTGAGAGAGCTGTTCTTCTTCACTCTTCTTCCTCGTCTTCTTCTTCTTTAACGTGGGAGCGTGTACAAGAGACAGTTTCGCCTCTGTTTGGCCCCTTGCACCAGACTCGGGTGGACCAATGGAGGGTGCAAAGGGGTATGCGCCTGCTTGTCGAGACCTGCTGTAAATCTGGCGGGAAAAAAAAAA
Organism: Chara braunii; assembly: GCA_003427395.1. Taxonomy (NCBI): domain Eukaryota; kingdom Viridiplantae; phylum Streptophyta; class Charophyceae; order Charales; family Characeae; genus Chara; species Chara braunii. Next base: position 1,346,815 of record BFEA01000215.1, read on the forward strand.
AGATAAATAAATAAATCAACAAAACGGCGCAAAAAAACTTCTGCACCTCCTTCGGGGCATAAGTTAAAATTGGAGCGATACAGAGAGAGAAGATAAGCATGGCCCCTGCGCAAGGATGTCACGCATAAATGGAGAAACGGTCCAAATTATTATTAAAAAAAAAAAAAAACTATATCACATCGATTCTCGATAAGGGGCAATCTTGCAATCCAAATTTCAGCCCAGACACACTTGCTATAATTTTCTGTCACGAAAAAAAAAAAAAAAAAAAAGCTCTGCCACTACCAGATGCAGCGAGGAGACGAAAACACACACACACACACACACAAGAACGCAAGTGGGCGCGGGGGATGTGAAGAGATCGGAGGGGGAGGGGGAGGGGAATGGGGAGGGGAATGGGGAGGGGAATGGGGAGGGGAGCGGGAGGAGGAAAGGTGAGAGGGAGGGGATGCATTTTAATAGATGGGGGGTGGAGGGGAGAGGGTGGAAAGAAACAGGGTATCCCCTCCTCCAGTTCAGACACAGAAGATATCAAAATTTTTCGCGAACTTGTAAGATATTCGCTCATCATATCACACAGACCAAGCGCTAACGCACATGATTGATCCTCCTAATAGCCTTCGGCACTGGGCCCTGTTAATAAAAGACGGTTTCTTTATAAAATAAAATAAAAAAGATTGATCGTCACACCATTCATTAGCACCGAAAGAAAAAGAAGAACGAAGAGGCAAAATGAAAAATCGCCCAACTGTCCTTCGGGACATCCGTTAAAATTGGAACGATACAGAGAAGGGTAATTAGCAAATGGCCCCTGCGCTTTCAAGGATGACACGCATAAATCGAGAAAAAAAAAAATCGACTGAAGCTACAGACGAAAACGAGAAAAAAAAAAGAAAAGGGAAAAAAAAAAAAAAAAGAGTATAATCGAGGTAACGTCCTTCGCGGTTGACTTAATCAGGGTCTCGCCGCACGGCACACGAAACGAAAACGAAACGAGTGCATCTGCCCAC